>JAJAGP010003586.1:0-69933 GCA_025084515.1 Ancistrus triradiatus
TTGAGCTGGTTCAAATTGTGAAAGAAAGAGCGGCTGTGGAGAACCACGAGGAATCCTTTACACACAGAGTCCTGACCTTAAACCGACTGAAAGTCTCTAATAAAGATCTCGACCAAATATTAATGCAATTCTGGATGGAAATAAACATTTTGACATCCTATAAGGTTGTCGAAAGCAAGACGTGTGTGAATGGTGAAAGCTAAAGCAGTCCAGTTTTTAAATCTGACACAGAGCCATAAAGCTATGCATTATAAAGTTTGTTGGTAACTTGGGAGCAAAACAGGTTGGAATACAAAGAGTGTTTGACATTACAGACATCAGATTCAATTCCGTTAACCAGTAGCTCCAGTGAAACAGTGAAGCCAAAGGCTCAAACACTGGTTGAAGAGATTTTCTGAGGTGCTGAATATGACTGAAAAGATACTATGAATGACTCGTACACTGGATTCGAGGAACTTCTTACCAGGGCCAAAATACTTCAGACAATACTTCTCTTTTTTAAGTTCTGTTTTTAATATGTTGGAGTATGCACTATAAAAACTTTACATTCTGTAACTGTTTCATCCATCCTGATTTCCTCATATATCGTGTAATTTGGTTGGGTGAAGCAACGCTATACTAATCAAAGCCTTCATTATATACATGATAATTTTTTATATGCTATGTACTCCTGACCATAGAATAAGCTACAAACCTGTATAAGAGCCCAGCCATGCAAACCTACCCTCAATAATACCGTGAAACAGGGATATTGTTTAAAAAAAGTGAAACAAATGTTTGGTCGTACTGCCCAGCACTAGTAGAGAGATAAATTCACATGCAGCCTACGTAGGTAAATAAAACTGTATCAGTATCTAATAAAATCTGTGCCCCCTGCACACACATGGACCAAAAGAATAAAGTAATTCCTTGTAAATCTTTATTGGCATAAATGATCATAAATCATAGTTTTTTTCCTTGGGTTCCTTTTACAGCTTTGTTCCCCCCGTTCTCATTTTGGCTCCTTTTTGTCTTTTCACACTCATACATAAGCCTGTTGAACACCTTTTTAATCAATGTTATATACATTTTTTCCAGTGAGTGTGTTAATTTTAATTGTACTTAACATGTTCAAATTGTATTTCAACTCAGAGCAGACAAAGCCTTCTATTAATTTTATATAAATAAAAAAGTTTGAGCCTGCGGCAGTTTCGTAATGTAAGTAAGATGAATCACTGAACAAACATTTTTTCTCACATTACCTGATAAATCTGACCTTTGATCAATCTGTTTAGACTATTAGTATTTAGCCAATTGCATCATTTATTGTTCCGACCTGCAAGGGGAAAGTACACGCTCAGCAAAAAGGAAAGCAGGCAGTAAATAATGGAGTCGAGTTACACTTAATACGAGGATTAAATACACCAGCAGCATGGGGGAGAAAGTATTTATTACTCTTTATCTTAGGAAGCATTCCTTTAGTTTAAACAAAGCCTATGAGCTGTGTTAGATTATTCAGATTAACGCTGAGCCTCTGGAGCTATTCTACTGATCTGCTGTCAGTAACAGATTTACAGATTTACCGATGATGTCTGCAGTGTTATCACTTGTTGTTTTTGTTTGTTTTTTTATCTCAGTTTACAGCTTTAAATAAGAACTACAAAACATTTCAGAACTGTCTTTAATGTTTCAACCATGATGGCAGAGCTTATATATTTTCGGGGCCAAAACTTCAGAATTGTGACCAAACTTTATCAATACTTACTTCAACTGGAACTACCATCACAAATTCTACACTCTAAACCTCTGTGTTCAATTCTAACCTTAAAACTCAGCAGTTTTCCCTCCCTCTGTCCTGAATACATTATAATTTGTGTTTTTCCCTCCGAGTTGTTATTCATGCGATCTGTTGTTTGGTTTTTCACCTGTACGATCTGTCTGGTGTGTCTACAGTACTGTGCAAAAGTTGTAGGCCACTGTTAGATTTCCTTTTAGCAATGCTATAATGACCGGATATATATAACACATTGTCGACATTTGGACCCGTCACTTTTTTGAATTCGTCACTCCATAATCCACTTTTCCACTGATCTTTGTTCCAATCTTTGTGAGCTTCAGCATAAATTACCCATTTCACACTGTTACCCTTCTGAAAAAGTGGTTTCTTGGTTGCTACCCTTCCAAAAAGAACATTCTTTGTTAAGTTTGTCGGACTATAGAAGGGTCGACTTGGCATCCCGATGAAACTCAAGTGCAAGGTGAGCTCACCCTAAATACTTACCACTGTAGCCTATAGTATTTTAATACTGAATACAAATTTCCTAATAATTATGTATGGTCATTATCATCATCATTTTCCTGGCGCCTGTCCCGCCGATGCGGGGTCCGCCCACTGCCACTCGATGTGACCGAGAATACTCCAGTCGACGCATCGCTCCTTCTGTCGCCAGAATTTAGTGTAGTCAATTAACCTAACATGCATGTCTTTGGACTGTGGGAGGAAACCGGAGTACCCAGAGTAAACCCACGCGGACACGGGGAGGACATGCAGACTCCACACAGAAAAGACCCAGGTCGCTCCACGCTGGGATTGAACCCAGGACCTTCTTGCTGTGAGGCGGCGATGCTACCCACCGAGCACACCGTGTCGCCCTAATTATGGTCATTATTATACACTGCTAAAACAATCATATCTGATCTAACGGGTGGCCTAAGATTTTGCACAGTACTGTAATTGAAAGTGTCTTTAAAAAGTGGTGTCCAAAACCTTTGCTCAAGACTCTTTGCTGTTGAATAAAATGCTCTCGGGCTGGGGCTATACTGCCCCAGGACGTCAGTAAGCAAACCTCACTGCTGCATAGTCTTTCTTCCAGACGTCACCCTTACATATTGACAGTAAGATCAGATAAAGCAGAAGCTCGGTTTACACTCTTTAAGCAATTGGTTACCTTGGAAACCATAAAAACGTTTACACAAGACAACAAAAACTGGAATTGAGGAAATGCTGCAGACTTAGGAAATTCCTAAACGGCCCTCAGATATGCAGTGCGAATCGTTTTTCGAATGTTTCAGTCATGGAAATTGAAACATGCCAGAAAATCGGCATGCATGAAAGATGCATGAATAGATTTGGAAAAATCATGGATAATCCTCAGGAAGAGCACACAGACACCACTCTCTAAACAGTACATGTTTGGGGAATCCCCCAGTTCCTCAGCATTTCCTCAAAATCAGTTCTTGCTGTTGTTTTGTAGGTATAAATAAGAGTGGTATCCAAGGTAACCAGCGGCTCAAAGGGTGGAGCCGAGGCTCCTGCTTTATTAGCTCTGAACCAGATAGGAATTGGCGAATTTTAAAACATTCTGTAGGCGCTATGCAGTGTGAATCGTTTTTGCAGACTGTGAACTTTGTGCTTCTTTATATCCTCCACTGTAGAAACATCAGACTACTTAAACCACGGCCAGCCGATCAAAACGATTTAAGCCCAAGGCAGTATAGCATACGTCGAGAGCATTTATTCACAACATCATAGGGTCTTCCTCAAGTTTTGGCAGCAACAATCTTGGGAAAGTTTGATTTTGTAAAGCATCAATAAAATATTGTAAACCTGCAGGAACCAACCTAAACTCTGAAGTTTGATCCTGAAAAAAACATTTTGGGACCTCAGCACAGGAAACACAAGTCTTATTTAACGCTCACTTTGCTTGTGCAAAAAAAAAAAAAAACATGACTCCAAAAGTAAAAACCAAACCTCTACAGTAGGCCTACATACAAAAGAAAGTTCACACACACACACACACACACACCCATAAGAGAGAGAGAGAGAGAGGGAACTGCGGTAAAGTTAGTTTCATTTTGGCATATTCTTTGGCATTCTTTCTTCAAAAGTGGGTTAACACTTGCAAATGATCCTTGTTGACATCCAGCACAAGCAGCTACAACTGAGTTTATGTGTGAAATGTGTGCCTTTTGAAAACCACAGAACTCACTCAATCTAGAGGCTGCTAAGGGACCGTCTACAAATTACATTACATGCGTTATCATATGAAAATTCAGCGTTGTGGGCCACAGTATGCATTTAGCAAACCAGAAAATATCTTTTGAGTGCGTGTTATGTGATATCGCTCCAAAATCAGTGGTATGTACTGAAGTGCCTCCTAGACAATATACTACACCTCTTACATTGGAAACTGTAACCTCTATTGTGGTGATAGTTTTTTGTGAATTCATTTCAATAGCTTTTAAACATTTGATAGTATTGCTACAAAACAAGTTGGATTTGATCAAACCACATGACATCCTACGTCTCTTATGTTGGCAATATTGTCAAATGTTGAAGAGCTATTGGAATTAATTTACAAAATCAAAAAAGACACAAATAATAGAGGTGTAGTATGTTGTATAGGGGGCACTTCATTACATACCACTGTTTTAAGAGGGATACCATCAAATTTTCAAAAGCTATTGATATTACAGCGGTGCTTGAAAGTTTGTGAACCCTTTAGAATTTTCTATATTTCTGCATAAATATGACCTAAAACATCATCAGATTTTCACACAAGTCCTAAAAGTAGATAAAGAGAACCCAGTTAAACAAATGATACAAACATATTATACTTGGTTATTTATTTATTGAGGAAAATGATCCAATATTACATATTAGTGAGTAGCAAAAGTATGTGAGCCTTTGCTCTCAGTATCTGGTGTGACCCCCCTGTGCAGCAATGCACCTGCAGCTAAACCTTTCCTGTAGCTGTTGATCAGTCCTGCACACCGGCTTGGAGGAATTTTATCCCATTCCTCCGTACAGAACAGCTTCTGGCTCGTCCACGTGATCTTTAGCAAACTGCCGACGAGCAGCAATGTTCTTTTTGGAGAGCAGTGGCTTTCTCCTTGGAGCCCTGCCATGCACACCATTGTTGTTCAGTGTTCTTCTGATGGTGGACTCATGAACATTAACATTAGCCAATGTGAGAGAGGCCTTCAGTTGCTTAGAAGTTACCCATGGCTCCTTTGTGACCTCACCAACTATTACACGCCTTGCTCTTGAGTGAGTTTTTGGTGGTTGGCCACTCCTGGGGGAGGGTAACAATGGTCTTGAATTTCCTCCATTTGTACACAATCTGTCTGACTGTGGATTGGTGGAGTCCAAAACTCTTTAGAGATGGTTTGTAACCTTTTCCAGCCTGATCAACAAATCTTTTTCTGAGCTCCTCAGAAATCTCCTTTGTTCGTGCCATGATACCACTTCCACAAACATGTGTGTGAAGAGCAGACTTTGATAGATCCCTGTTTTTAAAAAAAACAGGGTGAACTCACACCTGATTGGCATCCCATTGATTGAAACACCTGACTCTAATTTCACCTTCAAAATAACTGCTAATCCTAGAGGGTCACATACTTTTGCCACTCACTAATATGTAATATCATTTTCTCAATAAATAAATGACCAAGTATAATATTTTTGTGTCTCATGTGTGTAAACTGGGTCTCTTTATCTACTGTTAGGACTTGTGTGAAAATCTGATGATGTTTTTTAGGTTAGGTCATATTTATGCAGAAATATATAACAAATTCTAAAGGGTTCACCAAAACTTTCAAGCACCACTGTAATTCACGAAATACCATTATTACAGGCCAACAGGCCACCTCTTATCAGTTTCCCAATATAAGCGCTGTAGTATGTCATGTGGGTCGCATTTGATCAAGTAACAACTTGTTTTGGAGCAAAATAATCAATGTTCAGTTAATATTCAGCTATTGAAATTAACTCACAAAAACTATTACTATAAGTCAGCAGACGTTACATTTCCCAATATAAGAGGTGTAGTATGTTGTGTAGGGGGAACTTACATATCAGTACATATCACTGATTTAGGAGTGATATCATCAAATGTTCCAAAGCTATTGAAATTAATTCACAAAATACCGTTCACAAAATACCATTACTACAGGCAACAGAGGGAAAAGATACCAATATAAGAGGTGTAGTATCTTATGTAATATTTCAATACATACCACTGACTTTGGAGCTATATCACCTAACACAGGTTCAAAAATTATTGAAATTAATAATTTTGTGATCTACTAAAATGCCTACTGTGGCTAATAAGACTGAATTTTTCATATAATTAAAGCGTGTAATGTAATTTGTAGACGGTCCCTTAGCAGCCCTAAAAAATGAATGCGTACGTTTCACACCTGTAATCAGTTCTATCTGCTTGTGTTAGATGTCAACAACGATCATATAACAAGTGTTAACCCGCCGTTCGACGAAAGAACTGAAGAAAGAGAAATCCGAATATGCCAAAATGAAACCTACTTTACTTAGTGCAGATGCTTTCTGACGTCCTAAACCTTAAAAACACGTTCCACGTTCCACCTTAAAAAAAAAACACCGATTATATGCATATAATCGGGTTTCAATCCGAATTAAATCAGTTTCATAGTCATTGATCAAAACTTCATAGTATTAATATAGTGAATGTTTTAATACTTACAGAAGAAGATGGCTGAACCTGTGTACATGTTGGCTTTTAAGGACAACAACAAAATGGCTTGGAGTTCCAGGAAAATGCAGAAGAAATCATTTACTGTAAAGCCACGCCTTTAAAAGGCTTCAAAAACGTCCATAGGAAGAGATCGAATAAGGTATTACCTTTATTAATGCACTTCTGCCACCTGCTGACTTTCTTCGCTGCTGCTCGATTGAAATAATAAATCGATCTGATTATGTTCTGTGATGAATGCCTATTTATTTTAGGGTCAGAAACGATTTCTGGTGTAGTTTAATGTCCGCTGCTTTCAGTGTATCTATTATTTCTTTGGGTCATTCCTTTTATAATTTTCTTCTCAAGTCGTGTCTGAAGTCTGTGCACTGACCCGACCCCATACCATGACTGAGCCTGGATTTTGGACTTGTTCCTCATAACAGTCTGGATGGTCATTTTCTTCGTCTTTGGTCCAAAAAAGCTGTGGAATATTGATGGGTCTGAGCACAATCCCCGTTTTCACTGGGTGATGGTCCATCCCAGATGCCTCCAAGCCCAGAGAAGCTTCTGGACATGGTTATAACACAAGGCTTCTGTTTTAGCACAGTAACGTTTAAGTGGTATTTATGAAAGTAACTCTGTATTGTAGAGCTTGATAAAGGTTTGATAAAGGAATCCCTTCTCCATTCTATCAGCTGTTGATGAATGATGGTTGTTGATGCAGTGCCGTCTGAGGGAATGGATTTCACACCGCTTCAGTTTAGGCTTTTTAGGAAATTCCTCCAGATTCCTTGACTCGTTTAATGATAGTATGCACTGTAGAATATTTCCAATATTAATATACGTATGTTCCAATATTTGTTTGAGGAATGTTTGTTTTCACACATTTGTTTATAAACGGTAGATTCTCTGATCATCATTACTCTTCAAAGACTCAGCCTTTCCTGGATACTGCTTTAGTACAAATCAGACTTTATTTCAGCTTTAGATGCAAGATGGTTCACCTCAAGGATAAAACAATTCAGCAATTAATAATAAATTGACCTGACAGGGTTGATCAAATTGCTCCAGGGAAGGGTCACAAGTAAAATTTGTCCAATTCAATTCAATCCGATCCATTCCACAAAGCACTCAACCAAACTAACCCCCCCCCCCCCCCCAACAGCGTCTAATACTGCAGTGTGTGCGCATGCGTATAAGCCCCTAACTGCGGTTCAGACCTGAAAGTGAAAGTAAAAGCCGCCATTTTGTATGGTTGAGAAAGGAGAGAACGGAGTTCAGGAGGAACGCAGTGAGTATCTAAATATGAAGTTATAATATGACTCAAAATTTATAATATGTAAGTCTACACTAGATAGAGAAGAGTTAAGTAAGTTTTCATTTAATTCTAAATTACACCGTTTGTTTTATGGAGTTTGAACCGGGCTGATAGTCGTGTAGCTTCCAGGCAGTTCACTTCGTGGCAGTAGTTAAAAAAAAAGTGAAGTTAGTTTCACTTTGGACGGTCACAATCTAAACCCATATTACACAATAATCTTTTTACTTTATAATTTCAAACCGATTGTGGTAAAATGGTAGATATATTCCCCCATACTACACAGGTATGCTTTGCTTTTATACCATGTGTAAGTAATTGTTTGAACGTTTCACTCTGTGTTTTGTGTCGCACTCTGTTATTCTGTTAACTTCCTGTTACGGGTGATACTTAATCTGGAACACAACAAATGTGCAGAAGTTGAATGATCTTTTTTTTTTTTTTTTTTTTTTAGTTTCATCTGTTTTATTTGCTATGCTGACTACATTTTGTTGCCTGATGAACAGACAATTTATCTCCATTTTAGTAAACATATGTGTAAAGACTTTTGTAAGACAAACTGAAATTTAAAATGTCCCCAGCATAAGGGAATATTATTACCTTTCTATGACATTCAGTTTGACACCATAAAATTAAACCATTAGGGAACATAATATGTATATTTTATATGGTTTTATATGGTTTATATTGTGAATGTTGAACTACAGTATGAAACTAACTTTAGCTTGATGAAATCCTGGAGCTTCCACACGGAAAAACAACCTGTTTAGGGATGATAAATACACCCGAACACACCAAAGTAAACATGTCCTGTAATGTCTCACTGAACTATTGTCAATGTCCTGCAATGTTGTTGTAAATGTATGTGTGTGTTTGCTTATTAACAGGTATAGTCTGCAGGAGGCAGCGAGCTCTCCAAAATGGTGAGGTGAGAGAATAGTTTGGGCTATGCTTTCACTTTCACTAACACTAATTAGATCAGAATCACTCAACTATGAAATTAAAAAATAATTATTAAACAGAGGCAGTCATGATTAGGGAAGTGGAATTTGGCTCCAGAAGCTCGATACCAGCTCGTGTGATTGATCAGATATAAAGAGAGAGATCAGTTTCTGAGTGGAGAGACTAAGTGATTATTTACTTTAGTCTGATTCAGGATAAGAGATCAGACTCACCTGAACCCAGCTGTGTGTCCATGAAGAGCCACTGGTCAATGGACTGTCCACATGAATTCAGAGATGGAGGCTGTACTGCTGATCTGAGGTAAAAGCAATATGAAGAATATTGTCTTAGCAATTAAAGAAAATTTTCATGTTGTATTACAATTTTGTGTTCGGTAAAGGTATTAATTATAAATTTTAATTTATAAGCATGTAGCTCACAGATTAGACTTTAAACACCACTGTATGTTCTGTTCATTTTGATCTCTTTAGTCTGATTCAAGAAAAGAGATCAGATTCACCAGAACCCAGCTGTGTGTCCATGAAGAGCGACTGGTCAATGGACTGTCCACATGAATTCAGAGATGGAGGCTGTACTACTGATCTGAGGTCAGCATAAAGTATTTTACCTGATCACACTCACTCAGGTCATTATACACACTTGAGCAAGGAAACGGGGAAAGTGTTAGAACTGATCTGTATTTATTGGTGTGTGTTGTGCGGCCACACACTCTCTTGTTGAGAGACACACAACAGACACACAGTCCCTGTTACACTCAGTGTTTTATTTGTTTACAGATCCCACAAGCAGAGATCCAGCAAGAGCAGCACAAATCAACTGGGGTCCATTTTCAAGGTGTGTGTAAGAAAGAGTGTTTGTAATTTGTGTTTATGTGGATGATCCACACCATGTCAGTACATCATCAGGGGATAAATACATACCCAGCCGTCACCATGTCTTAAGACGTCTTGAGACATGTCAGACATCTTGAGGCATCTCTTTAAGACATGTCTAGACATGCGTCTTAAGATGTCTTGACTATAAGAACATCTCAAGATATCTCAGGATGTAGGATACATAATATTTATTTTTATACAAATCTACTTTTATTTTATACATTTTTTTTATAATAATCCTTAATATTAATATACATAGTACATTGATAATTTGCAGATAAATAAATTGCTTCTATCTAGTGATTTATTTCCGTGAATTCAGTCAATTTTTCATAGACAGTCATCAAAATAATAATCAAAATACACAGTCATCAAAATTGTCATGTTTTATGAAATAAAGTAAGTTTTATTATATTTTTTCTCTTTGACATTTTCAGTTACTTAGTTTGTCAATTTATATTACTAACAATAATTAAGTAAACGTTGCAGTTTTCATTTGACAAATGTTATCAAATAAAATTCTCTATGCATTACATTTTTTAAACACAAATCACACAACTAAAATAACATCTAACTATTTATTATATCAGTATTAGACAACAATCAATCACACACGTTCACGTCATGTAACAAACAGCAAAATAGTTTTCAAATTCAATGAGTCAAGATCAGACGGTGCATTCAGAAAGTCTGCAGACCCTTTCAGTTTTTTCACATTTTGTTATGTTACGCCCTTGTGCCCTTTAAAAAATTCTGTTTTCCCCATCATTCTGCACCCAATACCCCATAATGAGAAAGTGAAAACAGTATTTTATGGAGTTTGGCAAATGTATTAAATTGACTAAATTCAGTTGACTGGACATGATTCATAAAGACCCACTCCTGTTTATATAAGGTCTCATATAAGGTGGACAGTGGTAGCCTAGTGGGTAATTTACTGGACTATGGACCAGAAGGTCCAGGGTTCAAATCCCACCTCTGCCAAGCTGCCACTGTTGGGTCCTTGAGCAAGGCCCTAAACCCACAATTGCTTGGATTGTAAGACTGTATCAACTGTAAGTCGCTCTGGATAAGGGCGTCTGCTAAATGCTGTAAATGTAAATGTAAATGTAAATGTCTCACAGCTAACAATGCATATCAGAGCAAAAACTCAGCCGACCCATGAGAAGGAAAGAACTGCCTGTAGAGCTCAGAGACAGGATTAAATTCCATCTTAAATGGAGGAAGTTTGGAACAACCAGGGCTCTTCCTAGAGCTGAGCCGCCCCACCAAATTAAGTAATCAGGGAGAAGGGCGCTGGTAAGAGACGGGACCAAGAACCCAATGGTCACTCTGGCTGTGCTCCAAAGATCCTGTGTGCAGATCCTGTGTGCAGATGGGAGAAACTTCCTTCTCCACTCACATTCATTGTGAAGTGAAAACTATAAACAAACAACACAAATATACATTACATCCTGTATAGCTTGCACATGAATAAATATGACTATTTAGCCCTGTAAATAACAGTTAGCCTAGCCGCTAAATTTAAACATCAGCTCAGAATGTATTGCTGACCTGCCCGAGATGAAGAGCAGTGCACTTAGATTTAGTAATTAGATATTTATTTAATGTAACATTGTGAATTTAAACACAGGTTCAGTCTTTGTAATTCTCAAAACACTGATGTTACTGATATATAAACTCTAATTTGTTATTGTTACTTGTTTTCCTGGTTAAAACTATTTTTAACCCAAAGTCATGTTATAATCTTATGTGTTAAAATTATGATAATATTTACATAAATTAATACTTCTGAAAGGTTTACAATGTAGAAATGATTAGCCTACCTTAAATTATTAACTATTAAAAGAAATATTTCAAGAAATACAGCATGTTATTAATATAAAACAAACAAACAAACAGTCATCCTGTGGAACAGTAATTCTCTGTGTCTCAAGACAATGTCATGTTTTGAAGTCACGCCTTGTTTTCAGAACACACAAAATTATTACTTCCATGTTTTAAGACATTTACTTTCATGTCTCAAAACACAGAGATGTCTTCATTCATTCAGTCCTAAGATGTCTTAAAAATTTTTTTGGTGAATTTAATTTTCAAAACACAGCTGCTACTTGCATGTAAAATCTAATTATTTTTGTTGTTATTTGCTTTCCTTAATTACAACTATTTTAAAACCAAATTCATGTTAGAACCTTTTTTGTTCCGTGTTAAAATTGATGATAATATTTACATGAAGGGTAATACTTCTGAAATGTTTCAAGAATGTAGAATTAGTATAAGGTAATATACTTTTACCATTTACCATTATAATAATCATTTAAAGTATTAGACTACCTTAAATGATTATTCATTCATTCCTTCATTTATTCATTTTCTTGTCTGCTTAATCCTGGTCAGGATCACGGCCTGACCTAGCAGTTGACATACAATATGAAATACACACGATCATCCTCAGGAGCACTGTTTGCACTAAACTGAACCATCTTAAGACATAAGATCTCGGTGTCTCAAGACATGTCATTTGTCATCTTCAAGACACAACAAATTATTACTTCCATGTCTTAAGACACTAACTTTCATGTCTCAAGACACAGAGATGTCTTCATTCAGTCTGTCTCAAGACGTCTTATCTAAACCTGTCAAGACCTGTCTTAAGATGCAGTGATAGCTGGGTATGTACAGCGTCTCTCTCTGTTCCATTTCCTGTTCCTGTGTATTTCTAATCAGGAGCTGGAGAACAAAGTCATCACTCTGTTAAAGAAAGAGCTGGAGAGCTTTAAGAAGCTCCTGAGTCCAGATTACCCAGCATGCTCTGAGAGGGAGGATGAGGAAGAGGAGGATCAGAGCAGTATCAGAGAGGGGGCGCTAAAGATCACACTGCAGGTCCTGAAGAACATGAAGCAGACAGATCTGGCTAACACCCTGCAGAACAGTAAGAGCTCTGTGTCATGCTAATGATTCCATCAGGTTCCTTTAGAGAGATTCCACTGGTTCATCCTTATCACTGATATCAAGGTGATGGCTCAAATACTTTTAGTTTGGAAAGTGTCTCCTCATGTTGCTGAATGTAGGACAGAATTATAAACATGCTCCTTCTTTCTAATGTTTATATGTGAATATTTAATTTGATGCTGTGTTCATACAGTAAAATATTTATTCTAATATTCTTCTGTTTATTAGAGCTGGGGCTGATGTCTGTATATCAGCCAAACCTCAAGTCCAAACTGAGAGAGAAATATAAAAGAATTACTGAAGGAATCTCCCAGAGTGGAAGCTCAGCACTTCTGAATGAGATCTACACAGAGCTCTACATCACAGAGGGCTGGAGTGGAGAGATCAATAATGAACATGAGGTCAGACAGATTGAGACAGCATCCAGGAGACCAGCAACACAGGAGAAACCCATCAAATGTAACGAGCTCTTTAAAGACAAGTCCATCAGAAGTGTGCTGACTAAAGGAGTCACTGGAATTGGAAAAACCGTCTCGGTGCAGAAGTTTATTCTGGGACTGGGCTGAAGGAAAAGCAAATAAGGACGTCATGTTTATGTTTCCACTTCCTTTTAGGGAGCTGAATTTGATGAAGCAGAAGAAGCTCAGTCTGATGGACCTTCTTCATCAGCTTTTCCCCCAAATAAAAAGACTAGAATTAATAGACTGTGATTCCTACAAAGTGGTGTTCATCTTTGATGGTCTGGATGAGTGTCGACTTCCTCTGAATTTCCAGAATAATGAGATTGTGTGTGATGTAACAGAATCAGCCTCAGTGGATGTTCTGCTGACGAACCTCATCAAGGGGAATCTGCTTCCCTCTGCTCTCCTCTGGATAACCTCTCGACCAGCAGCAGCCAATCAGATCCCTCCTGAGTGTGTAGGCCAGGTAACAGAGATACGGGGGTTCAGTGATCCTCAGAAAGAGGAGTACTTCAGGAAGAGGATTAGTGACCAGAACCTAGCCAATCAAATCATCAGTCACATGAAGTCCTCAAGAAACCTCTACATCATGTGCCACCTTCCAGTCTTCTGCTGGATTTCAGCCTCTGTTCTAGAGAGAATGCTGGATAAAGCAGAAGGGGGAGAGATCCCCAAAACTCTGACTCAGATGTTCACCCACTTCCTGATCTTTCAGATCAAACACAAGGACCAAAAGTACCATGGGAAATATGAGCTGGATCCTGAGCAGAGCAGAGAGAGCATTCTGGCTCTGGGAAAACTGGCTTTTCAACAGCTGGAGAAAGGAAACCTGATCTTCTATGAGGAAGACCTGAGAGAGTGTGGCATTGATGTGAGAGAAGCATCAGTGTACTCAGGGGTTTGCACCCAGATCTTCAGAGAGGAGTTTGGACTGCACCTGGGGAAGGTCTTCAGCTTTGTACATCTGAGTGTTCAGGAGTTTCTGGCTGCTTTATTTGTATTTCTCACCTTCAGCCTTAAAAATCTAACAGAAGAACCAACTTCTGATCTGTCTGGACTTTACAGCAAGAAAAACATGTCTGAGTTCCTGAAGAGTGCAGTGGACAAGGCCTTACAGAGTCAGAATGGACACCTGGACCTTTTCCTCCGCTTCCTCCTTGGTCTCTCACTGCAGTCCAATCAGACTCTCTTACGAGGCGTCCTGCCACAGACAGGAAGTAGCTCTCACAGCAAAGAGGAAACAGTGCAGTACATCAAGCAGAAGATCAGGGAGAATCTCTCTCCAGAGAAATCCATCAATCTGTTCCACTGTCTGAATGAACTGAATGATCAGTCTCTAGAACAGGAAGTACAAACCTACCTGAAGAGAGATGATTTTATGTGTCTTGGTGGACTCAGTCTCTCTCCTGCTCAGTGGGCAGCTCTGGTGTTTGTGTTGTTGAACTCGGATCAGGAGCTGGATGATTTTAATTTGAGGAAATACTATCCATCAGAGGAATGTCTTCTGAAGCTGCTGCCAGTGGTGAAAGCTTCCAGAAAAGCACTGTAAGTAATTTATTCAATAATGCAGGGGATCCGAACCTTTAACCTGTGGGCCATTTGCATTCTGTTCTTTAGGCCGTGATCACTAAAGCACGAATAATAATAATAATAATAATAATAATAATAATAATAATAATAATCTTTATCTATAAAGCACTTTTTAAACAATGTTTTACCAAATGCTTTACAGAAGCAGAAGTAAAACAAAGGAATACAAAAAAGAACAATATAATAATATAAAATAATTAAAAACAAAATAATACATAAAATAAAAATAAAAAATAGAATGAAATAAAATAGAAATATTTACAAATGCAGATAAAATCTAAACAGATAAAACATTAGCCAAAAGCTAACCCGAACATGTGTGTCTTTACCCTCCTCTTAAACATGCTAAGATTGTCCAAAGCCCTCAGGTCATCAGGGAGAGAGTTCCAAAGGTCGGGGCCATAATAAGAAAAGGCCGCCTTTCCACTCTTTTGCCAGGTGGTCGGTACGGCCAGGATGTTCCTGTTAGCTGATCTGAGGCCCTCGGTGGAACGTACCTAACAATCATATCACTGAGGTACTGGAGAGCAAAGCCATGGAGGCAATTAAATACCAGTAAAAGAACCTTAAATCAATTCTAAATGATGCTGGTAACCAGTGTAGCTGTTTGAGGACCGGGGTGATGGGATCCCTATTTTTTTACCAGGATTCTTGCTGCAGCATTTTGCCCCCCTGTAGATAAAAATGGAGCTTTTTGGTAGGTCAGAAAGAAGATCCCAGAAGTTGAATCTGTTCATCTGGACATAGATTTTGTTGGAGAAACGTTTCGTCACTCATCTAAGTGACTTCTTCAGTCTCAGCAGTTGGAAAACTTCCCCAATCTTATATACAGCACCTTTGCATAACGACTGGTACCAGCACCATTACATAACAATGGAACCAGTGATCAGTTTAATATGCAGATTTACATATCCATTAACGACAATGGCCACGTGTGCCATTCACACAGGATTGGGGAAGGGCTGCGATGGCTCCGTTGTAAGATGGTGAGAGGTGTACTCTGAGGCCCCCTCCTCGGTTCAGGGATGGACGTTCCCTTTTTACAAAAATGGCTTTTTTCCCCAATCCTGTGTGCAACTTGATTATGGTGTTTGAATTTTTCCATGGGGCTTTATTAATGCATGGCGCATATTTAGTTTTTAGTGGTGCCAGAATGTTAATCCAATCACTAATTCTGGTCGTGAAATATCCAACTAGGCAATCTCAGTCAGCCTCAGTAACAGGGAAGGTTAAGTCAAACAGATCTGAGAAAGTAGTTCAAAAATCATCAGTAAAATAGCGCTTGCTAATTACTTTTCCTATGAGATCAGTGTGTGTATGAATTCAGAGTAGTTATGGCTTTCAGGAAAAAGCTGTTCTTGAGTCTGTTTGTTCTTGGTCTGATGCACCTGTAGCGCTGGGCAACATGTCAAACAGTTGGAAGCCAGGTTGTGAGCTATCCTTGATGTTTTTTGCTTTGCTGAGGCAATGTGAGGTGTAAATGTCCATCAGGGAGGGGAGAGGGCAGCTAATGATCTCCTGTGCTGATTTTACTACTCTCTGAAGCCTCTTCTTGTCTTCTACCGTGCAGCTATCATACCATGCTGTAATACAGTATGTCAGCAGGCTCTCGATGGACGAGCGGTAGAAGGTCAGCAGCAGGTTGGAGTCCAGGTTGTACTTTCTAAGGACTCTCAGGAAGTGTACCTGCAGTTGAGCCTTCTTGATGACCGTTGTGGTATTCTCTGTCCAGGAGATAGCAGAGGAGAACAGGATGCCAAGAAACCGGAGTGTGTGGACCGTCTCCACACACTCGCCGTTGATGTACAGAGGGACTAGGTTCGTGCTGTGCTTACTAAAGTCAACAGTGATTTCTTTTGTTTTCCTGTTGTTCAGAGCGGGGTTGTTCTCTGAACACCAGGCTTTGAGCATCAGGACCTCTTGTCTGTAGGCTGCCTCATAACCTTTTGAGATGAGTCCAACCACTGTGGTGTCGTCAGCATACTTGACGATAGGTAGATGTTGTGGGCCGGACTGCTGTCATGGGTGTACAGCAGGGGGCTTAGCACACAGCCCTGTGGAGAGCTCAGCGTGCGAGTAGAGGAGAGGTGAGGGCCAAGTCTCACTGTCTGAAGCCGGGTGGTGAGAAAGTCTTTTATACAGGCACGTGAGAATTGGAAGGCCAAAGGTGACCAGTTTGCTGATGAGAATATCCAGAATAATTGTATTAAAAGCTGAGCTGTAATCCACGAAGAGCATTCGGACGTAACTCTGCTGCTGCTCCAGGTGGCTCAGCGCAGTGTGGAGAGTTATGGCGATGGCGACCTCTGTGGATCTGTTTGTGCGATATGCGGACTGGTGGGGATCAAAGTCTGGAGGGAGATAGTCCTTGATGTGTTGGAGAACCAGCCTCTCGAAGCACTTCATGATTACCGGAGTGAGGGCCACAAGACGATAATCATTTAGACTGGTGATGGGAGTCTTCTTCAGCACTGGAATGATTGTAGCTGATTTAGACAGGGCAGGATGACTGCCTGGGCCAGGGAGAGATTGAAGGTTTTGGTGATTGTGCAGGCAAGCTGATGGGCACATGTTCATACAGTGTGCAGCTGTACTGCTGTTTCTCCACTATTATCTTTCTGATTACGTGGCGGGTGAGGTTTCACACTGTTCATGTCCTTGTGCTGGTCATGTTTTGACTGTGATGAGCCTCAGGGTGCCAGTGGGTGGTGTAGAGAAAAGCATAATTGATCTGTTAGCAACCGAACACCAGTTATGTTTAGGTTGAAGCCATTTTGGTGAAAAAACTCTTTCCGACCCCACAACAGATTGAAGTTTTCTATATAACTTAGTCCTTGAAGGATACAGATCTTGTTGTTGCCATGTATTCAAGGATAAAAGACGAGTGAACGTGCCCGTTTGCCATGTCGAAAGTGGTCCGCTGATGAATACTTGCAGGTTCAAACTCTTAAATGCATTAAAAACTTCTAAGAAGTCCCTCTTTAGTAGTTCTGATTGCTCCTTATGAATGTCATGTTTACCAACATGCACAGTAATAATAAACCACTGGTGTCTCTCTGATCCTGTTACAGATACAGATGTAAAACTGGACATAAACCAAATTCTCCAAAAATATTAATATTTTTAACAAAACATTAATGAATGAAACATGAATTATTTAGTATTTGTGGTATTTTATTAGAGATTTAAGGGAATTTACGTTTTTCATGAATTCATTTATTTTAGAATTTAACTATTAATATCTTATGATTATATTTTCTTGTCATTTGTCACGCTCCACGGCGGTACGCACTGCCCCTGCCATCTCACGGACCTATCCGGAAGCCCCACCGCGATCAGACTGATTGAACTCAGCTGTGGGGCTTCCCATTTAAGCGCGTCCGTGAGAGACTTGAATCGCGGATTATTCCCTCTCCTTATGCCGGTCTCGTCCCTACGCGCCTTTCCACTCCGTTTCATCCTGGCTTTCCTCCTGTCCGTGCCTTCCAGGCTCCTCCGCGTTCGTCCGCACCCGTCAGACCTCGTATCTATCCAGGTATCGCTTGTTTAAGCTACTTCTGTGTTTGGTTTTGTTTCCACCTGTTTTCGGCTTCAGCTTTGTTTATGTTTTCTATCCATTTTTGTTTCGTGCCCGTTTTCTGGCTTCGGCCTGGTTTATGTTTCACACCCGTTTTCAGCCCTCGCCTGTTTTCTGTTAGCTGTGTCTCCTTTTTGTTGTATTCCATTATTAAATCCCATTTCTGAGAACCTGCGTGCGTCTCACCATTCCGTTCGCCACCCGCGTTACATCATGTTGCTCCTGGAGCCTGAACATCACTGCACTAAATAAACATTGTAATAACGACTAGTGCACTCATCAGACAGTCACTTCAGTAGTGCAGTGACTGATTTAGGACATAGCAGGAGTTTTCTGTTAGACAGTATTGAGTGAAGAAGCCACTCTCCTTTCATCAAGAGTTTTAGCTGTTAGCTGCTGTTAGTTGTGTGATCTGAGCTCTAATTCTCAGTGTTCTATGTGTAAGGTCATGATGCATTTTCTTTAGTTTAATCTCCTCACATTACAGCTCAAGAGCTAAGGGCTTCATCATCAGGTCGATGGAGGTAGTGAGGAGAGGCAGAGTTGTCCTTGCCACAGTAAGCTGTGGGCTACATCTTCAGGCTACTTCATCCTATTTCCGAGATGGCACGGACGCAAAACCCTCGTCTACGCCATCTCGGAAATGGAGAAACCCAATAATGTGTTAAAAGCATGATATGAAGTAAACATTCACAGTAAAACTTCAACAGTGCGGATAATCCCTGTATTTTAAGGCTCCTCAAAGGCCTGAGTAAATAAGTGTGTTTTTAATCTGGACTTGAAGACCAAGAGTGAGTTTGAAGCATGACCAGTGACAGGGAGGCTCTTCCAAAGGTGAGGGTCTATGTATGAGAACGCTCTTCCCCCTGCAGTGACTTTTTTAATCCTAGGGACTACAAGTAACCCTGCACCTTGTGAGCAAAGTAAGCGTGATGGGTTATAGTGCTGAATGAGTTCACTTAAATACTGCGGTGCCAGGCCATGCAGCGCCTTATAGGTTAGTAATAAAATTTTATAATTAGTATGAAATTCAATTGGCAGCCAGTGCAAAGATGATAGAACGGGACTAATATGGTCAAACTTCCTGGTTCTAGTAAGCACTCGTGCTGCTGCATTTTGTACCAACTGGAGCTTGTTAAAGGATCTACCAGAGCAACCAGCAAAAAGGGCATTACAGTAATCTAACCTTGAAGTTATAAACGCATGGATCAGTTTTTCAGCATCATTAACAGAAAGTATATTTCTTATTTTTGAGATATTACGCAGTTGGAAAAAAAGCACCTCTGGTGAAATCAAATGAGAGTCAGAATCCATAGTGACACCCAGTTTTTTTACTACTGAGCTGGGGGGGGGTGACAGAGAAAGCGTAATATTTAACACTAGATAGTCAGCTTCTCCCGTGCAGCCTTGGCCCAACAGTATACTTTTTATCTGAATTTCAGTAAGAAATTACACGACATCCAGTCCTTTTTTATGTCGTTAATACAATCTCAATCTTACTGAGTCGTGGATTTTTGTTTGTTTGGCCGATATGTACAACTGTGTGTCGCTGCATACAGGGAAGTTAATTCCATGTTTATCAATAATATTCCCTAAGGGTAGAATGTAAAGAGTAAATAATAGAGGTCCCCAACACTGACCCCTGGGGAACTCCACACTTTACTTTGTAGTACTGAGCATGAATTATTGACAAGGACAATTGTGAGCGATCAACTCAGATAGGATAAACCAGGAGAGTGTGCGTCCTTTAATACCTGCTGTGTTTTTCTAGCCTTTCCCACAAAATACACTGCTCAAAAAATAAAGGGAACACTTAGAGTTATATTGTGTTGTTTAAGTGTTCCCTTTATTTTTTTGAGCAGTATATTATGATTTACAGCATCGAATGCTGCACTCAGATCTAATAGAACAATTAAAGAGACCCATCCATTATCGGAGGACATTAACAGATCATTAACTACCCTAACTAATGCGTTTTCTGTACTGTGGTTGGATCTGAATTCTGACTGAAATGTTTCATGAATATTATTTCTGTGTAAATAAGAGCATACAGTGGGCCAAAAAAGTATTTAGTCAGTCACTGATTGTGCAAGTTCTCCTACTTAGAAAGATGAGAGAGGTCTGTAATTTTCATCATAGCTACACTTCAACTATGAGAGACAAAATGAGAAAAAAAATCACACTATGTTACGAGTCGCCATCTAGAAAACGATGGTGAATCGTGAAAACAAAAAAAAGGGTTTTTAGGACCAAGTCGCAGTTAGCTCCAGATGGAATTGGTAAACCAAAAATAAAATAAAGAAATAAAACAATGGTTCACACAAATGAATAAATAAATAGACCAAAAAGTAGGAGCTTCAGTGGCTGAGGATCGAACCCGGAACGGATGTGTGGGTTGACGTCGTGTAAACCCAACACCCCACTCAGCCACTGAAGAAATGAACTGAAAAATCCGGGCTGAGAGCTTACGCCGTTAGCGTACCTCCACTACGCTGACAGTGCACAGGTCCGCGCATGCGCAGAACGACCGCACTCGAGCGGAACGTGTGCACACACTGAATCAGCGCAGCGATGCAACAGGAAACCGGAACGCGCTCGGCAGACAGAAGCGCTATATATTAAGCACTACTGACGCTGATCAGCAAATCATACAATACGAAACTAAAACAAAAGGAAACTAAGATCGCGCCAAGCGGGAAACCGAAGATCCGGACCACACTCAGTGGAAGCGAGGGCGACCTAAGCCACGGTCGCGATTTAGGAACCGCTAAGGGAGACGGAGTGAGGCGAGCTGCAAAGGAAACCTCAGGGAATTATTTACAAACCCCAAGGCTATGGTTCTCCGAAACAACGGAGCATGGGAAGGACGCGCATATTGCCCAGGGAGGTTGGGTCCCTTTTTGAGTCTTGGTCCTCCCAAGGTTTCTTCCTATAACACTCAGGGAGTTTTTCCTTGCCACTGTCGCCCTAGGCTTGCTCAATTTGGGAATGGACGTAGTTATTAGGAGATCATCTAAACTTGTAAAGTTGCTTTGAGACAATGCTCCATTGTAAAAAGCGCTATATAAATAGATCTGACTTGACTTGGCATATGCGAAGCGATTCATGGTCCTCCGTGCACAGTTCCTGCAAGATGTGCCACAGCGCCAGGTCAGTCTGAACGGAGCATGAAACGGATGCTCAAAAATAATGAGGGATGGTGCTGAACACTATACAGCAACCTTCGACAGGACCGACAGGAGGAAGCAACAATGGCAAATCCGCCGCAAGCCAAGGGGGGCAAGATGGATAAGCTGCCAGGGGACCGGTGACCAGGGGAATCTGACCCTGCCCTTATCAGCAAAATCCCTACCTTACCTTGAGCCTTGCGACTCTACGAAGCTGGCTCTCTCCAAAGAGCGAGCTTGACTAGTCTCCCTTCCTACCTGCGGTCTCCGATCACGGGAGGTAAGCAACGCGGTGTTTATCCTATCAAACGCGGTAATGCAAGAGCGAGTGAGGCGTAGAATTAGCTACGGCAACAAAGACAGCAGTCTAACGCATGTACTCCCGTGTGCTTAAGGTGATGGTAAGACACCGACTGGACTCAGGAGCCTTCTTAAATACCTGAGTCAGCAGGTTTGAAAATTTGGCAATTAATGCCACGTTAACCGGCGTTAGTGAGCCACAAAATGCCGTAAGAGCGTAGGGACAGTTATTGGACTTTAGACTTTAGACTTTAGGCTTTAGACTTTATTTGTCACGTACATTGTTATACACAGTACAACTTGCAGTGAAATGCTTCTTTCGCTCCGAAAATGTGCACTATTACTGGGAAAAAAAAAAAAATATATATATATATATATATATATATATATATATATATAAATAAAAATACAAACACAACCCACAGAAACAAAAAGAGAAAAAAAAAAAAAAAAAAAATAATCAGTAAAATCGTAAAACACACAACCATAAACAAAATGGGACAGATGAAATGAGAATTTTAAAGATAGAAGAGGAAATAGCAGCAATTGACAATACTGATGTGTGATTTTGTAAAGTGCGGTAGTGTAGCTGTGAGGTGGATGCGGTGACTTATATGATAGTGTCCTGATTAAAAGTTCGAATGGCCTGCGGAAAGAAACTCCTCCTCATCCTCTCTGTCTTGGTCTTGAGGGCACGGTAGCGCTTCCCAGACCTCAGCAGGGAGAAGAGTCCATAATTGGGATGGCTTGGGTCCTTCACTATGTTCTGGGCCCTGGTATGGCACCGCTTGTTGTAGATGGTCTGCAGACCAGGGAGCTCTGTGTGTGTGATGCGTTCGGCTGATCGCACCACCTTCTGGAGAGCTTGCGTATCTGCACGGTGCTGTTCCCGAACCAGGCTGTGATGTTTCCAGTTAGGATGCTTTCAATGATGCAGGTGTAGAAGTTCTTCAGTACCTTGTCAGATAGTCTGAAGTCCCTCAAGCGTCTGAGATGGTAGAGACGCTGTCGGCCCTTCTTCACCAGGCAGGTGATGTGTTGTGTCCATGTCAGGTCATGTGTGATATGCACCCCGAGGTATCTGAAGCTGTCCACCCTTTCTACCTCTGCTCCCCGGATTCGAACCGGCTGGTAGTGTCTCTCCTGCCTCTTTGCGAAGTCCACGATCAGCTCCTACATCTTGTTCACGTTTATGAGCAGATTGTTCGTCTGGCACCAAATCTCCAGGTTTAGAATCTCCTCAAGATAGGCCTGCTCATTGTTGTTGGAGATCAGGCCCATCACAACGGTGTCATTGGCAAACTTGACTATGGTGGTAGAGTTGGAGGCGGCGGTGCAGTCGTGGGTGTACAGAGAGTACAGGAGAGGACTCAGTACACATCCCTGGGGTGCTCCGGTGCTGAGAGCTAGGGGTGGCGAGGTGTGCTTCCCCACTCTCACTGACTGTGTTGACAGGAAGCTGACCTGTTTGACAGGAAGCTGGAGATCCATCTGCACAGTGGTGGGTTGACGCCGAGGTTCTCCAGCTTGTCGGTGAGTTTGGAGGGCAAATCCTTGTTAAATGCTGAGCTGAAGTCGACAAAAAGCATTTTAACATAATTTCCCCTCCCTGTGTCCAGGTGCGTGAGTGCTGTGTGTAACAGATGATTGATTGTGTCATCTGTGGATCTTTTCTGTCTGTAAGCAAACTGTAGTGGGTCCAGTGTTGTAGGTAGTGTGGATGTGATGAAGTTCCTGATGAGTCTCTCGAAGCATTTCATCACAATGGGGTCAGAGCAATGGGTCGGTAGTCATTCAGGCAGGCAGGTTGCTGTTTCTTTGGTACGGGTACGATGACAGACTTTTTGAAGCACTCAGGTACTGTGGACTGTTCCAGGGACATGTTGAAGATTGTTGTGAACACAGGTGCGAGCTGGTCTGCGCAGGCTTTCAGGACTCGTCCGGGGATGCCGTCTGGTCCTGCTGTTTTCCTGGTGTTCACTCTCTTGAATGTCCTTCGTACGTCATGCTCTGTGATAACGAGGACGTTAGATCTCCTTGCAGGTGTGAGTTTCTCTCCCCCTGCTGCTTTGTCTATGTGGATGGGGTCATGGGCTACAGAAGTGCTTCCAACATCAATATCAATAGCGCCATTGATTAACATAGATTGCACCTCTATCTCCATTAACACCTCCAGCTGCAGACTCAAAGCGAGCATAGAATGTGTTCAACTCTTCCGCCAGGGAGGCGTCTGCCCTCGTTATCACTGATGGTGATCTGTAGTCCGTGCCACAGGTCTCTAGAGCCACTCTGTTGGAACTGTGTCTCTAGTTTCCTCCCGTACCTCTGTTTAGCCACTTTCACTGCTCTACACACACTGTAAGACGCGGACTTGTACTCTTCCATGTCTCTGCTGATGAGTGCAGCGTTATAGGCAGCAGTTCGGGATCTTAGAGCATCGTGGATGGTTTTATCCACCCACGGTTTCTGATTTGGAAACTTCCGGATGGAGGTCTTTTGAACCGTATCATCTATTAATTTCCCGATGAATCCCACAACTACTTCCGTAAACATATTGACATCATCGGAGCTGGACTTGAACATTTCCCAGTCTACGTCATCCAGCGCGTCCTGTAGAGCAGCTTCTGATTGGTCCGACCAGCGCGTGATCTCCTTCTGAAATGGGGCTTCCTGTTTCAGCCGCTGTTTATATTTCGGCATGAGGAAGATGGCGGCGTGGTTATAAGGCGGCGGCTGTGCCTGAGCCTTATAACTGCTTTTCTGTGTTGTGTAGCAGTGATCCAGTGTCCTATTGCCCCTGGTGGGACAGGTTATGTGCTGGTGGAATTCCGGCATGGTGCGTCTGAGGTTGGCGCTGTTGAAATCACCAGCCACAATGAAGAAAGAGTCCTTATGGAGAGCTTGGTACCGAGTGAGAGACTCGTGAATTTCACACAGAGCAATGTCCGTATCCGCTTGAGGTGGAATATAAACCGCACTTACAATCACTGAGGTGAATTCCCGTGGCAGGTAGAAAGGACGGCATTTGATCGTTAAAAGTTCCAGGTCAGGTGAGCAGAAATGCCGGAGTGGAACAATGTTGGTACTGTCACACCAGTTGCCTGTTCACCATCAACACACTCCTCCACCTCGCGACTTCTCCCCGATTCCCAAAGGTTCCTGTCCCATGCGGTGTCCCATCCGGGTACCGCTGGGTCAGAGCCATGTTCTCGGTGAAGCATAAGAAGTTGCAGTCACGATTGTCCCTGGAACTTGATTCTGGCCCCTAATTCATCCAGTTTTGTTTGTCAAGAGACTGGACGTTGGCTAATAGATACCCGGCAGTGGAAGCACGGTGTGGCTCGAGGCCCTCAGCCTGTTTCCTCATGCCAACGGGCCGCCACTTCCTCACGATCTCAACCTCGCCAGCTCGGTTCTGGACTTATAAGTGATTGCAGGTGGGTGTTTTTTGGTCCTTAATTTCCCAGGAGTTGTTCTCCTGTATAGCAATGTGAGCCATAGAGCGATGTTTTTCTTGGTAATTCCTGCGTATCATACGTGAAAAAAGGTCTAAAAAAGCGAAAGGTTGTTTCGGAGCGTTGGACGGCACCGACCTCTCCCGGCACCATCTTAGAGAGGAGTCATGCTTTCCTCTAATCGTCCACCAGCCGAAGGCAGCCCCCCTCTTACACCTCTAGGATTTTTAAAGAAATTTTAATTGTAATCAATGGTGGAAAATAAGTATTTGGTCAATAACAAAAGTACAACTCAATACTTTGTAACATAACCTTTGTTTTGGTCAATTGAAAGGTCAACATTTCCTTTCAGCTCCAGCCCACCATACTGGGCCACTTCATGTCGATGTGCAACTTCACATTTTATTATTCGACTTTGACCCATACTTTAGTTTGGCTTCTTAGATTTTCAGCTACGACGCCCCAAGGAGGTTGGTCCCTTTTTGAGTCTTGGTCCTGCCCAAGGTCTCTTCCTATAACCTCTGGAGTTTTTTCCTTCCAACTGTCTCCCTAGGCTTGCTCAATTTGGGGATTGGACGGAGTTATTAGGGAATAACTAAACTGTAAAGTTGGGCTTGAGACAATGCTCCATTTGTAAAGCGCTATATAATAGATCGACTTGAACGGGACTTGACTGTAAGTCTTCACCAGGTTTGCACACACTGTAGTGCACCCTTTCCTTCATGCAGGTCTCCTCTAGAGCAGTAATGTTTTGGGGCTGTCACTGGGTAACACGGACTTTGAAGTCCCTTCACAAATTTTCTATGGGGTTGAGGTCTGGAGACTGGCTAGGTCAACCCAGGACCTTGAAATGCTCTTTACGGAGCCACTCCTTTGTTGCCCGTTGTGTTTGGGATTATTGTCATGCTGGAAGACCCAGCCTTGTTCCATCTTCAATGCTCTCACTGATAGAAGGAGGTTTTGGCTTAAAATCTGATGATACATGGCCCAGTTCATTCTTCCCTTAACACGGATCAGTCGTCCTGTCCCCCTGCAGAAAAACAGCCCCATAGCATGATGTTTCCACCCCCATGCTTCACAGTAGGTATGGTGTTCTTGGGATGTGACTCAGCATTCTTCTTCCTCCAAACACGACAAGTTGAGTTTTTAATTTTAAAACTCAAAAAGTTCTTTTTGGGTTTGTCAATCACCTGACCACATGATATTCTCCCAATCCTCTTCTGGATCATCCATATGCTCTCTGGCAGACTTCAGATAGACCTGGACATGTACTGGCTTAAGCAGGGGGACACGCCTGGCACTGCAGGATACGAGTCTCTCTTGGTGTAGTGTGTTACTGATATTAGCTTTTGTTACTTTGGTCCCAGCCCTCTGCAGATCATTCATCAGGTCCCTCCGTCTAGTTCTGGGATTTTTGCTCACCGTTCTCATGATCATTTTGACCCCACGGGATGAGATCTTGCGTAAAGTCCCAGACCAAGTGGGATTATCAAATGTATTGTATGTCTTCCATTTCCTTACAATTGCTACCACAGTTGATTTATTCACACCAACCTGCTTGCCTATTGTGGATTCTCTCTTCCCAGCCTGGTGCAGGTCTACAAGTTTCTTCCTGGTGTCCTTCGACAGCTCTTTGGCCTTGGTCATGGTTGAGTTTGGAGTCTGACTGTTTGAGGCTGTGAACAGGTGTCTCTTATACAGACAACGAGGTCAAACAGGTGCCATTAATACAGGTGATGAGTGGAGGACAGAAGAGATTCTTAATAAAGTTGTTACAGGTCTGTGAGAGCCAGAAATCTTGCTTGTTCGTGGGTGACTAAATACATATATTTTCCACCATGATTGAAAATTAAATTCCTTTAAAATCCTACAATGTGATTTCCTCTAATTTTTTTTTTCTCATTTTGTCCTCATAGTTTGAAGTGTAAAGCTATGATGAAATTTACAGACCTCTTTTTAAGTAGGAGAACTTGCACAATCAGTGGCTGACTTTCTATAGAACCGTAGAGATAAAAGGAAGGTTAGATATCAGTTTATAGTTAGACAGAACAAGTGGCTCAAGATTAGGTTTTTTAATCAGGGGCCTAATAACTGCACATTTAAAAGACTTTGGTACGTATCCAAGGCTAAGGGATGAATTTATTATGGTAAGTAGGGGTTCTATAATGGCAGAGATTAGATCTTTAAGTAAGCGTGTTGGTATAGGGTCCAGTAGACATGATGAGATTTTAAAGCATTAATTAATTTAGTTAGTTCAATTTGGGAGATCAGATTAAAGGAATGTAGTTGTATAACATCGTTAGATCAGCCTTCAGCACTCATGTTCCTCAGGGAGAGTTGCTGCTTGCTACGGGGATGGACATTCTGACTTCCACGTCATATTTTTTTCTATCTTATCATTAAAGAATATTAGGAAATCATTACTGCTATACACCAGCGGTTTAATTGGTTCCAGTACTGATGCATTCAAAGTGAGTTTTGTCAAAGAGTAATCTTGGATTATTCTTCTTACTGTCTATTAAACATTCTTTCCATGCCAACTTATACACTTCCAGGGAAGTGTGTCGCCATTTGCGCTCTAATTTTCGTGCAGTTTGTTTTAGAGCACGTGTATGATCATTATACCAGGGCCCCAGCAACTTTTCCCCCGATGCTTTCTGGTTGTAACTGGTGTACAGTGTCTAGGTTGTGCATAGCAACAGAATCTACCGTTGGGATGCCTTTTCAAGTTGTTCAGGGCTCTACTGGTGACAATATCATTAAGGTGTCTTGAGAGGTTTTAGTGAAAGCACTGCAGTGTCACCGTATAGTACGTTTAGATTTAGGACAACGCACTGAACAAATCTTACTGGTTAGACACAGATCACATAGTAGGAGAGAGTGATCTGAGATTAAGTCACTCTGTGGTATAACAGCAAGCTTGTCAATATCGATGCCAAGTGTTAGTATTAAATCTAAGGTATGATTACAGCGGTGGGTAGGACCTAGTACATTCTGGGTGATACGCATAGATTTTATAATGGAATCAAATGCAACTTTAAGAGGATCATGCTCGTTTTCATAATGAATATTAAAGTCTCCAACAATTAAAGCCTTATCAGTTGTTAGTAGTAGTTTAGAAATAAAGTCTGCAAACTCTTGGAGAAACTCAGAGTAAGGACCATTGGCCGATAAATTGTAACGAGCATAAACAAGGTGGGTTTTTTATTCGATGATGTTTGATTAACTACATCAGCTACAAGTAATTCAAAGGATTTAGGCATGCAAGTCGGTTTTATATTAAGGTCTATACATTTGTCATATATTGTTGCTACACTTCTCCTAATATTCCTCACTATGGAGTCTCCCACAATCAATGTTGCTGGTGTAGGAGGCTGAGATGAGGCTCACCGTCCGCTGTGAGCAGCAGAATTAAAACGCCGGGTTGGAGATTCCTGGAAGCGGCCCTGGCTGCGAGCATATGGCCTGCTCCTTTTGATCTCCCTCATCTGGCGTGGTGACTGGACAGGTATCGTGGATGGATTGACTAAATTTAAGGACTGAGGAGGGACATCGCATTCTTCTAAAACCAAAGTCAATAAGGTCCTCATCCAGCTTAATCTGGTGCAGTAAATTTATCCTGCCTTCAAGCTCCGCGATTTTCTCATAGAGACGCGTACAGCTGATGCAACCAGTTGGAGAAGACAGTGGGGACATATTAGCTCGTATCCAAGAAGTTGAATCTGTTCATCTGGACATAGATTTTGTTGGAGAAACGTTTTGTCACTCATCTAAGTGACTTCTTCAGTCTCCAAACTGAAGAAGTGAAGAAGTCACTTAGATGAGTGACGAAACGTTTCTCCAATAAAATCTATGTCCAGATGAACAGATTCAACTTCTTGGATTTTCTTACCTGGATCATTGAGCATGCATCAAGATATTAGCTGTTAGTTAACAAAACGACAGGCTAGATGGAGATTAGAGTGGAAAGACGGAGATTTTGATATTAATCTAGGTTACACTGGGTTAAACCGACAATTCATGTGCCAAGACACACACCGTGTCTGTGAGCCAAACTCGGTGGTGGCTATTGCAAGTGAAATAAAATAAAAAAAAAGATTTAATTTTAGTTTTTGTTCAAATTTAGTAAAAAATGCAAAGAATTACTTGACCTCTAGTTGCTGCAAACAAACAATGCACACTATGACAGGAACTGACGTCACAGAATCGTCATCCAATCCAATTCACTCACTGAGTCTCTGTTTTTTCTGGTTGATCACCAATCAGAACAAGATTAGATTAGATTAGATTAGATTCAACTTTATTGTCATTACACATGTACAAGTACAATGCAACGAAAAGTAGTTTAGCATCTAACCAGAAGTGCAATAGGCAGAAAGTGCGGAATGTACAGTAGATACAGTATGTACATATATAGGTTATTGGATATGAACACTATAGGCATATGTATAGATTTAATCATTTACAATTTAAATTATAATGAAAGGGATGGATGTGCATAACTATGTATGTTCAGTATATGCAGAATATGTTAAGGATATACAAATACTGTATGTACAGTTTAAAAGTAGTGTAATATACTTTTAAACGATCCTGGAAAATGGAGTGCAGTCAATATGCAGAATGTAGATATGCGAGTGTTACTGGTGGACAGAGTTCAGTAAGGAGACAGTTCTGGGAAGAAGCTGTTCCTCAATCTACTTGTCCTGGTCCGGAGGCTCCTGAAGCGTCTGCCAGAGGGCAAGGTAGCAAAGAGACTATGAGCCGGGTGGGAGAAGTCTTCAAGAATACTGCGTGCTCTCCGCGGACAGCAATACTTCTGGATGTCCTCAACTGATGGAAGTGGGATCCTTGTGATTTTCTGGGCCATTTTTACCTCTTGCTGTAGTGACTTGTGGTCTGCTACAGTGCAGTTTCCATACCAGACAGTAATACAACTGGACAGGATACTCTCGGTCGCACAGCGATAGAAGTTCATAAGGATGGCTGGGGACAGGTGTAGTCTTCCCAGTGTTCTCAAAAAAAAAGAGACGCTGGTGAGCCTTCTTGACCAGACTGGAGGTGTTGGTGGTCCAGGACAGGTCCTCAGATATGTGTAGTCCCAGGAACTTGAAGCTGGCAACACGTTCAACAGCCGTCCCGCAGGTGTAGGTGGGGTCTTGTGTCTCACCATTCTCCTTCCTGAAGTCTACATGAGTTATTTTGTTTTGTTGGTGTTGAGAAGCAGGTTGTTGTCAGCACACCACGAGGTCAGATGCTCCACTTCCTCTCTGTAGGCTGCCTCATCACTGTTGGTAATGAGGCCAATCACTGTGATGTCATCAGCAAACTTGATCATGGAGTTGGATTCATGAACAGTCCTGCAGTCGTGAGTGTAGAGGGAGTAGAGATACGGACTCAGGACACAGCCCTGTGGCACACCTGTGTTTAGTGTTATGGTGGTGGAGTGGGTGCGGCCTGACCTAACATGTTGAGGTCTGTTGGTCAGAAAGTCATTGATCCGGAGGGAGGAGTCAATGCCCAGATCTGCAAGTTTAGTGAATGACTTGGTGGGGATTACAGTGTTAAATGCTGAACTGATATCAACAAACAGCATTCGTGTGTATGTATTGTTGTTGTCCAGATGTGACAGCACAGGATGTAGCGCGAGGGAAACCGCATCCTCTGTGCTCCTATTGCTGCAGTATGCAAATTGATGTGGGTCCAGTGTAGGTGGAAGGCAGTTCTTCAGTTGTGCCAGGACCAGCCATTCAAAGCACTTCATAATGATGGGTGTGAGTGCTATAGGGCGATAGTCATTAAGGCACGTCGGGTTGGAGTGTTTCTGTACCGGTATGATGGATGTGGATTTGAGACATGTAGGTACAGCTGCCTGGGTGAGGGACAGGTTGAAGATATCCGTGAAAACTCCAGTGAGCTGCTCCGCACATGCTCTCAGCACACAGCCAGGAATGTCATCAGGGCCAGCAGCCTTGTGTGCATTAACCCTGCTCAGTGCAGTGTAGACAGCTGTGGAGGTGAGTTTGAGGGGCTGGAGATCTGCAGAGGGTCTGGTGTTGGTAACCGTGTCTTCGTTGTTCCTGTCAAAGCGAGCATAGAAGTCATTCAGCTCGTTCAGAAAAGAGACGTCTGCAGTAATCGGGGTGGAGTTGCCGCCCTTGTATTCACTGATGGTCTGTATGCCCTGCCACATACGCCGGGGATCGTGGTTGGTGAAGTGATCCTCTACTTTGATCTTGTAGCAGTGCTTGGCTTTTTTGATGCCCCTTCTCAGATTAGCTCTGGATATCCTGTAGGCTTTTGCATTCCCTGATTTGAAAGCGATATCTCTGGCTTTCAGCAGAAGACGCACCTCCTTGTTCGTCCATGGATTCTGATTTGGGTACGTGGTGATCTGTTTCTGTGAAGTAACACTGTCAATGTTGGTCTTAATGTAGTCAAGCACAGAGGAAGTGTATGTGTTTATGTCCGTGTGGGAGCCATAAGTAGCCTGTGACGCAAACATACTCCAGTCTGTGTATTGGAACTTGTCCTGAAGAATAGAGTCTGCCTCCGCTGGCCACACCTTGATGGTTTTTATTGATGGTTTCACACGTTGGATTAGTGGGGAGTACTTATGAATGAGAAACAAAGAAAGGTGGTCTGACTGTCCCAGGTGGGGGAGGGGGGTCACGGTGTAAGCTCCAGCAATGTTCATGTAAACATGATCCAAAGTTTTGTTTCCTCTTGTGGTACAGGAGACATGCTGATGAAATTTTGGAAGCGAAGTCTTTAGGTTTGAGTGATTACAATCATCAGCAACTATGAGAGCAGCCTTCGGGTGAGCAGTCTGCTGTTTGCTAATGGCTGTATAAAGTTCGTTTATAGCCAAGTTGGCATTGGCATCTGGTGGGATATACACAGCAGTTATGATGGTGGAAGTGAACTCCCTCGGCAGATAAATTAACTACAATTAATTGTGAGAAATTCAAGATTAGGTGAGCAGTGTCTCCCGACAATGGTAACATTTGTGCACCAAGCCTTGTTAATATAAATGCACAATCCACCACCCCTGGTCTTCCCGGAGTCTACTGCCGTTCTGTCTGCCCGGAGTGTGTAGCATCCAGTTAGCTCGATAGCATTGTCGGGTATGTTGCCATTTAACCACGTTTCCGGTGGTTTCATGACATTACAGTCCATAAGTCTCTTACTGTGGGTGATGCGAAGTCGTATCTCGTCCATTTTATTCACCAAAGACCGCACATTAGCGAGGAAAATGCTGGGTAGTGAGAGCCGGTGCGGTGTTAGCTTTAGCGTAGCTTTTACGCCTCTGCGATTTCCACGCCTGTGTTTACGAACTCGACGCCGTCTGTGTTCGCTTCCGCCCGGCTGGGTGGGGTGCGTAGCCTCCCTTGTTCCAAGGATCTCCGCTGGGATCTGCTGAAGATTGGTAATAAAACTATCGGAGTAACGTAAACCAATATCCAAACGTTCCTGTCGGGTGTAGGATGTTAAAGCAGAGCTGTTCTGTGTGAGCAGACTCAAAATTACGAGGAAAATACTGCAAAATCGCAAAATCTGGTAGAGACACAAGGTTTCGCGATGTGCTTGCGCCGTCATCTTGGTCATCCAAACAACAGATGTGATTCGCTTTGGAATGGACTGGACAAGTTTAAGGATTTAGGTGACATTAACGTTCATCATTCACTCTTACCTGTTGTTCCAGGTAGTCCCACAGATTTTCAAAAGGATTAAAATCTGGAGATTTTTCTGGCCCTTCCAAATGTGTGGCTGTTCCTGAATGTTCATCGTGCCAATTGGTTACATTTGCATCTCTGTGAACACAATAATTATCACCTTGGAATACAGGAATAGGAATGTTCTGTTCCTCAGTAAGATGATGAACAAAAGGCAGAACCTGGTCATCCAGTAGCTCAGTGTAGGCAATGTGTCAAATTTACTGTCACCTCAACCAAAGGAGCCATTTCTACATATTTAAAACACCCCAGAACAACACAGAAGCTCCTCCAGCTTGAACCACAACTTGTATTCAGTCCCCATTGAAGACTTCCTGTGGTCTTTGATGAACACAACGCCTAGCATCATTAACATCCAGACAGAAACCAGATTCATCTGATAACCAGAGAACACGGTCATGAACAGTTTCTTTTTTGGGTCTTTTCACCCATTGTAACTGGGCAACTTTGTGAGCAGACGTGAGCAAAGGCCTCTTGCGTGCCACTCTACCCCACAGGAATTTATAACTTCATCATCCTCGTGCAAAGCCATTTACAGGAGCCTGAAGTTACTACCACCTTAAACACCAAGGTGTCTAATTTTTTTGTCTGGGGAGCTTATTATTGAGCTGATTTTCACCTCTACTGTAATGTAATGCTATGACCTTCTCTGATTAGGCTGCAATATCTGGTAACTGTACAACATTCATAGATCTGTACATTAGGTGCTACACCATATCTTAGGATCTTACTGTTTTGTAGACGTCATGCTGTTACCAACACCAGTAAAAATTCCTAATACATGTAGTGTATATGGTGAATAAATGTTTCTGATTATGATCTCTAATCACTGGTCATGATCAGTAATAAAATTATGGTTATTATGTGTTATTCAACAAACATGATTTAAAAACACAAATAAAATTTCAGTTTCAGATGAGAATTTGAATGCATGCATCCCTAATTATTATTATTATTATTATTATTATTATTATTATTATTATTGTTGTTGTTGTTGTTGTTGTTGTTGTTGTTAGTAGTAGTATTTTTTGTTATAATAGTGTAAGATATTTGAGATGTTACAGTACTCCTGCACTAGAGTGAATGTACAGATGCTGTTAGTAAAATATTACTAAATTAAAGTAGAAATAGTTCCAATTGGTCCTCAAGTATGGGGATTGATTAAATGTAATTAATTACTGTTCATCACTGATTATAATTAATGGTGAATAATTAGGAAAAGCAGTAACTTTAATCAGAGCTGCTGAACACATCTTACTTCCTTATTAGTATCTGATACAGGGATCTGATCTTATCTTCATTTCTCTATCAGGCTGAGTGGGTGTGATCTTACAGAGAGAAGCTGTGCAACTCTGTCCTCAGTTCTCAGTTCTAACTCCTCCAGACTGAGAGAGCTGGATCTGAGTAATAATAACCTGCAGGATTCAGGGGTGATGCTGCTCTCTGCTGGTCTGGAGAATCCACACTGTAACCTGGAGATACTCAGGTGAGATCTTACACACACACTTGTTTCTGTTTTTCAGTCTGATTTCAAGATGTTTCATAATACAGAATTGGGAATAGCTAAAGATATTGGTGACCTGCTGCTGTTTAAGAATGTAGTTCTGATTCTATTTTAGTTCTGGTTCTGTTTTGGTTCTGTCCTGATGGGTCAATCCACATTTTTTCAGTTCCTATCACTTTTCGATACCCAACTGCCAATACCAATACAGATTCCGATACATGAGTCTTTTTTTTTACTTTCATCTAATGATTATTATTGTTTCTAATGTGTTTAAGGTTACAACATGCTTTCTTGCTTTTCCAGACTAAAAATCTATTTTAAAATAGTTTGTATATACATATATATATATATAATACTTTTTAGGACTATGTGGAAGATTAATTCAAATAAAATGATTGAAAATAAAATTAATTTCAGTAAACCATAATAAGTTTCACATATTAATAGAGTAAAATTAATTTGACTCTTGCTCGTTTTAATCAATTAATTAATAATCAGTTCCCAGACAAAGCAACCACAGATCTCATACAGAAGCTCTTATATTTCCCTCACGTTAGTCCTCTTATTAGCTTCTGTTTGGTCTGTTTCTCGTGTGTTACACTATTTCTCCAAAAAGAACCCTTAAGTAAATCAGTATTCTGTCTCATTAACCAGTCTTAGGGTTCCATTATCTGTTAGGAAGCTTTACGTCCCACATAGGCAGTAGCCAGCAAGGGCACTCGCTAGGGAATGAGACAGACCCGATGAACATTCGGTAAAGCTGTAACGTATTCAGGTCAAGATCTCATTTTGTTCAAGTGCTCTTAAATAAATATTGCATTTGTATTTCATTAAAGAGAAAGAGCAAATGTCATGGGGTGCACAGTGGCCGCTAGTGGCCACTGTTGATCCCCATTGCGGTGTAGTACCTTCCCAGCAGTCTGGGGATTCCACCAAGCTGACACTAGAGGCCAGTATTGGTTCTGCTACTGGTCGGGATCCTCAGACCATGCGATCGTGCTTGTATTGCTTGATTACGGCACGATTGCACACACCTGTCAGTGGCTCTATTTAAGAGCTTTGTTTGGCACTGACAGGCGTCGCACCATCGCCTTCGCTCCTTTCAATTCTGCTCAATCCCGTGGCATCTATGCCAAGTTTTTGTTGTGCTTAGGGATGCTACGTTTTCTGTTAAGAGACTTTCGGGGGTCTCATTCGCGCTGCTGCTTCGGTCACGGTGTTAGGGACTTTGGTAGACTGGGCCCGCTTTAGGGGCTCAGCCGGTGTACGAATCTGGAGATTCTGAGGTAATCCAGGGCGTAGTGTAGTGTAGGGTCAGATCCGGCCGGGTTTTCGCTCCTACCGCCCGTTCGCGGCTTCGCTTTGGCGTGAAGTGGCTCGCAGGCTCCAGCCCCGAATGTCCCTCACCGGAACTGTCTCCCTCCGTGCTTTTCAGCCCCGGATCCGAGCAGCAGGATTGTTCCCCGCTCTTGACTGTTTTATGCGCGTCCGATTCATGCTGTGTCACGTACACAGTACCGTGAATCACATCACGCCGCTTCAGAGATTAAATATAGTCTCTGAAGTCTGCACTGCGCTACACCGCTCTCACGCTCAGGCTTCGTGGGTGCGTTCCATGCAGTCCTGAATTTTAGTAGAGAGTGATTCCTAGAGAGAGCTCACTCGCCGAACTTATTGGGACTCAGCTCGTTACGCTGAGCATCTTCGGCTTTCAGTTTCAGCTCTCTCCCCAGCGCTACCAGGCGCCGTATTGAGTCTTCCTTTCCCGATTACTTTTTGTATTTTCCTTTTTTTTTGTTACCTACTCCGCGCTTGAACGCTGCCTCGCTTCGAGCGCCGGTCTCTTCCTTATTTCATGCAGAGATTTCCTGAGTTTATCACGTGTGTGCGTGTGTGTAAATGTACGCGCTCCTCTAGCGCTGGTCTCTGTTAGTTTAAAAAAGGAAGGCTTCCTCATTTGATCACGTCAGTGGGTTTGAAGGCAGCCGGGCTTCAGCGCCGATCTCAGCCTTGTTTAAAAGGAAGGCTTCCCCATTTAATCACGTCAGTGTGTTAACACAGCCGTGCTTCAAGTGCTGTTTCCCCTCCTGCTTATAAGGAGTATTTCTCAGTTAAATCACACTAGAGCGTGTTAACACAGCCGTGCTTCTAGCGTTGATTCCCCTCCTTCTTTTAAGGAGTATTTTTCAGTTAAATCATTTTATAGCGCGTTAACGCAGCCGTGTTTCTAGCGCTGTTTCCTTTCCAGTTTAAAAGGAGTATTTCTTAGTTTAATCACATTTGAGCATGTTAAAAAGGGAGACTTCCACATTGGTTAAATCACGTCAGTGCTTATAAAATGCTGCCGCGCCCCGCGCATTTCTCTGCCCCTGTAGGCGCGGCCGTGAGCTTTGTGTGTGCGCGTATGCTCGCAGATTCGGCAGTTTCGCTAACACACACAAAGTCTCACTTTTTTCTTTGTCAGTTGTTTATTTGTATTTAATTAATTATTGTTTAATTTATTTTATTCATTTCAGTTCATTACTACCATCTGGAGCTAACTGCGATTGGGTCCTGAAAAAATCCTTTTCTTTTGCTTTTTTCTTTCGCCATCATTTTTGATGCCAACTCGTAACAGCAAATTGGAAAAAAAAATGCTTACATTGTAGAACCTTGCTTCCGACATGTTTGTTGCATTTACATAGAGCACCTCGCTCCATGCTGGTTGCAAGTTTTCATCAAAAATGTCATTGTTCATTATAAATGATTTGGTATTTTTACCTATTAATTAACTTAATGATTTTGGTTGCCAAATATTCGGTGCATTCCTACATTTAGTTAAACCAACAGCTAATACTATTTGCTCACTCAGTTGCTAACTGACATTGCCGGGTGCTCATGGTAAGATGTGGAATGGAATATGGATCGGTAAGTGGATCAGCCCGCTCAATATCTGATGAGTGAATGCCATCAATATCAGACCCAATACCGTTATAGGATCGGATTGGTCCCATCTCTATTCTGTACCCTTTCGCCTTCTGGCAGAAAAGACCGGAATTTTATGGCATGGAGGTGACGAGTGGAGATCAGGATCAGGTGTGCGATGAGGGGTGGAGTCGAGATGCGGAGACTGACAGCCAATAGATGTCCGAGGAATCAAGCACACAACACACCCAGTAAAAAATGTACTGTGAATTTTCATAGTAAAACTGTGAATTGCTTGACAGTTTTAATGTGAAATTTCAGTTTGACCATGAAGTTCACAGCTCTACCATGAATTTTTGATGGCAATTTGGCCACTTCATGGTTCTACTCTGAAATTTCATAGTACCTGTAACTGTAAACTTGGTGTACTATGAACTGACCATGAATTATTTCACAGTATGTACTATGAAATTTGGCCACTTCATGGTTGTACTGTCAAATTTCACAGTACATTTGTTTCCTGGGCACACATGCCACACTCAAAAAACATAAACAACATGGGGGGAAATAAGGAACCGAGGTAAATTAACAAAAGGAGAACGAGATGAAGGCGGACCCAGAACGAGCCTTGACAGTACCCCTTCCCCAAGGCCTGTGGAGGTGACTGGCTTGAGCTGAGAAACGTGAAACGTGGGGTGGATGTGCATATATGTTTAGGCAGTTTTAGGAAGACAGAAGTGGAATTAATTATCTTTTAGATGGGAAAGGGACGGATAAAACAAGGTGCCAACTTCCTGGATTCCATACGTAGAGGAATGTTTTGAGCTGAGAGTCAGACAGATTGCCCAGGGGTGTAAGTAGGCCTGGGTCTCCGATGGCGGTTGGCTGAGTGAGTGGGCAGTGCCACAGGCCTTAAGGAGGGCAGACCTGGAGGACGTCTGACATCTACTTAACTGACTGGGGATAGCCACATCGGCCTCAAGGTCAGAGAAAAGGGGTGGCTGATAACCCAAGGAAGCCTCGAAGAGGGAAAGGTCCGTGGCGGAGTTGGTCAGCATATTATGGGCGTACTCCGCAAAGGCTAGGTGGGAATTCCACTTGGTGAGATCCAGAACGGACAGGCAGCACAGAGTGGCTTTGATTAACTTTTGTTATTGACCAAATCCTTATTTTCCACCATAATTTACAATTAAATTCTTTAAAAATGCTACAATGTGATTTCTTTTCACATTACAGACCTCTCTCATCTTTCTAAGTAGGAGAACTTGCACAATCAGTGGCTGACTAAATACTTTTTTTGCCCCACTGTACTTCCTTATTAGTATCTGATACAGCTATCTGATCAAATCTTCATTTCTCTATCAGGATGATTGGATGTAATCTTACAGAGGAAAGCTGTGCAGCTCTGTCATCAGTTCTCAGTTCAAACTCCTCCAGACTGAGAGATCTGGACCTGAGTGAGAATAAGGAGCTGCAGGATTCAGGAGTGATGCTGCTCTCTGCTGCACTGGAGAATCCACACTGTAACCTGGAGATACTGAGGTGAGATCTCACACACAGTTCACTGGATCTTCAGTCCATGTGATTATCCAGTCAGCAGTAATCTGTTTCAGTGTTGATGTGATTATAAAATATTACCTAGTCAAGTGGAGATGAACCACTGTTTCTTTTTTTTTGATTAATTGAATTGCATTACGTTTGATAATAAAACAGAGTGTTACGGCGTGGTAGGCAAGGGCAGACGACAATTCAGGTTCCAGTCAAAATAAACGGTTTATTAAAGATAACTAAAAATAACAGAAAAATCAACACAGCAGCAACAACTCAACACAAACACAGCGAACTAAATGAAACCTGGTGTGGTAGTCGAACAAAACAATGACCTAAACTAAACTGAGAGAAAACACAGCAAATAAAACCTCGCCTGGTAGTCGCAACAATACAAGGATCCCAAACCTAACTTGGCATGGCTTGGTGTGGCGCGGCGTGGCGTGGCTTGGCTTGACTTAGCATAGCATACCAAGGTCTGCAAGAACACGCACTCGAAGAATGAACACTCGACAGAAGCCAAGATAATGCTACCGCAGCACAACTGGGAAAACGAGGAGCCTAAATAGAAAGACTGGTAGCCTAACTGGTAGACTAACTGCTTAGAGTAGGGTCAGATCCCGCCGCCTGCTTCCCTCACACCCTTTGTGGTCTCACCATCTCCTCCGTGGCTTTGGCTCGCTCGCTGCGGCGACTTGAGCCCCCAACTTTTTCCTTACCACTCCCACCCCCCTTATTGGGCTCCTTAGCCTCTTAGGATCTCATCTTGGTAACGAATGGCAGTCAGGCTACCTCTGTCGAGCACATGGAGGGCTGTACGGCTCTCTAAAGAAATGCCACCCCACCACATTACTGATCCACTGCCAAACCGGTCATGCTGAAGGATGTTGCATGCAGCAGATCGCTCTCCACGGCGTCTCCAGACTCTGTCACGTCTGTCACATGTGCTCAGTGTAAACCTTCTTTCATCTGTGAAGAGCACAGGGCGCCAGTGACGAATTTGCCAATCCTGGTATTCTCTGGAAAATGCCAAGCGTCCTGCACGGTGTTGGGCTGTGAGCACAACCCCCATCTGTGGAGCCCTCATACCATCCTCATGGAGTCGGTTTCTAACCGTTTGTGCAGACACATGCACTTTTGTGGCCTGCTGGAGGTCATTTTGCCTCCAAGGTGGAGGTAGTGGTCCTGCTGCTGGGTTCTTGCCCTCCTACGGCCTCCTCCACGTCTCCTGGTGTACTGGCCTGTCTCCTGGTAGCGCCTCCAGCGTCTGGACACTACGCTGACAGACACAGCAAACCTTCTTGCCACAGCTGGCATTGATGTGCCATCATAGATGAGCTGCACTACCTGAGCCACTTGTGTGGGTTGTAGAGTCTGTCTCATGCTACCACGAGTGTGAAAGCACCACCAACATTCAAAAGTGACCAAAACATCAGCCAGAAAGCATGGGTACTGAGAAGTGGTCTGTGGTCCCAACCTGCAGAACCACTCCTTTATTGAGTGTGTCTTTGCTAATTGCCAATAACTTCCACCTGTTGTCCATTCATGTGCACAACAGCAGGTGAACTTGATTGTCAGTCAGTGTTGCTTCCTAAGTGGACAGTTTGATTTCACAGAAGTTTGATTTACTTGGAGTTATATTGTGTTGTTTAAGTGTTCCCTTCATTTTTGTGAGCAGTGTATTATACTTGGTCATTTATTTATTGAGGAAAATGATCCAATATTACATATTAGTGAGTGGCAAAAGTATGTGAACCTCTAGGATTAGCAGTTAGTTTGAAGGTGAAATTAGAGTCAGGTGTTTTCAATCAATGGGATTCCAATCAGGTGTGAGTGGGTACCCTGTTTTATTTAAAGAACAGGGATCTATCAAAGTCTGCTCTTCACAATACATGTTTGTGAAAGTGTATAATGGCAGGAACAAAGGAGATTTCTGAGAAAAAGATTTGTTGATGCTCATCAGGCTGGAAAAGGTTACAGAACCATCTCAAAAGAGTTTGCACTACACCAATCCACAGTCAGACAGATTGTGTACAAATGGAGGAAATTCAAGACCATTGTTACCCTCCCCAGGAGTGGCCGACCAACAAAGATCACTCAAAGAGCAAGGCGTGTAATAGTTGGAGACGTCACAAAGGACCCCAGTGTAACTTCTAAGCAAGCGAAGACCTCTCTCACATTGGCTAATGTTCATGAGTCCACCGCCAGAAGAACACTGAACAACAATGGTGTGTATGGCAGGGTTGCAAGGAGAAAGCCACTGCTCTCCAATTAGAACATTGCTGCTCGTTTGCAGTTTGCTAAAGATCACGTGGACGAGCCAGAAGGCCATTGGAAGAATGTTTTGTGGACAGATGAGACCAAAATAGAACTTGTTGATTTAAAAGAAAAGCGTTATGTTTGGAGAAAGGAAAACGCTGCATTCCAGCATAAGAATCTTATCTGCGAAAGATAGTAGTATCATGGTTTGGGCCTGTTTTGCTGCATCTGGGCCAGGACGGCTTGCCATCATTGATAAAACTGTGAATTCTGAATTATATCAGAGAATTCTAAAGGAAAATGTCAGGACATCTGTCCATGAACAGAATCTCAAGAGAAGGTGGGTCATGCAGCAAGACACCGACCCTAAGCACACAAGCCGTTCTACCAAAGAATGGTTACAGAAGAATAAAGTTCATGTTTTGGAATGGCCATGTCAAAGTCCTGACCTCAATCCAATTGAAATGTTGACCTGAAGTGCGCAGTTAATGTGAGGAAACCCTCCATCATCCCAGAGTTGAAGCTGTTCTGTATGGAGGAATGGGCTAAAATTCCTCCAAGCAGTGTGTAGGACTGATCAACAGTTACCGGAAATGTTTAGTTGCAGTTATTGCTGCACAGAATCTTCTTCTTTTTTTTCGGCTGTTCCCATCAGGGGTCACCACAGCGGATCATACATCTCCATCTTGCCCTGTCATGAACATCCTTCTCTGTCACACTAAGCATGTGCATGTCCTCCTTCACAGCATCCAGAACTCTTCTCTTTGGCCTTCCTCTTCTTCTCCTGCCTGACAGCTCCATACCCAGCACTCTTCTCGCATCTCCTCTGTACATGCCCAAACCAACTCAATCTTGCCTCCCTAACTTTGTCTCCAAAGAATCCTACCTGTGTTGTCCCTCTAAGAAACTCATTCCTGATCCTGTCCAACCTCGTCACTCTTAAAGAGAATTGCAGGATGTTCATCTCTGCCACCTCCAGCTCTCTCTCCTGTCTTTTTGTCAGTGCCACTGTCTCCAAGCTAAACAACAAAGCAGGCCTCATTACTTTCTTGTATTATTTTCCCTTTCACTCTGGCAGATACTGTTTTGTCACAAATCACTCCTGCCACTCTACGTCACCCACTCCACCCTGCCTGAAGTCGCTTCTTCACCTCTTTACCACACTCACCATTACTTTGGACACTTGACCCCAAGTATTTAAGTTCATTCACTCACAACACCTCTGCGCCTTGTAACTGCATCTTTCTGCCACCGACCCTTCTCATTCATGTGCATGTACTCCATTTGGCTTCTGCTAACTTTCATTCCCCTTCTCTCCAATGCATACCTCCCTCTCACCCAGGATCTCCTCGATCTGTTCCCTACTCTCACTACAAATTACTATGTCATCCGCGAACATCATAGTCACCTTCATATACTTCTGTGACACACCAGACTTCCTCATACAATAACACAGCTCTTCTTCCAGTACCCTGTCATAAGCTTTCTTTAGATCCACAAAAACACAATGCAACTCTTTCTCTGTACTTCTCCATTAACACTGTCAAAGCAAACATGGCATCTGTGGTGCACTTTGCTGGCATGAAGCCATTTTGTTGCTCACAAATCCTCACTTCTTCTCTCAGCCTAGTTTCCACTTCTTTTTCCCAGATCTTCGTGCTGTAACTTATCAGCTTTATGCCTCTGTAGTTAGTACATCTCTGCACATCACCCTTATTCTTAAAAATTGAGACCATTATACTACCCGTTCTTCTTTAGATAATCTCTCCACCACTTCATCTAACTCATTCCAGAAATCTGCTTTCTCCTCCATCTCACAACCCACTTGTGGAGCATATGCACTGATGACATTCATCAGCACTCCATCAATTTCCAGCCTCACACTCATCACTCTATCAGACACTCTCTTCACCTCCAATATACAATTGGTGTACTCTTGTTTTAGGAATATTAGGACCCCATTCCACTTCCCATCTACACCATGGTAGAACAGTTTAACCATTTCAAATGCTCTTAGCCTTACTCCCTTTACACTTGGTCTTGGGGGGATGGGGGGGGGGTTAATCATAAATTTGTATGATTAACACCAAACTATAAATGTGCCCAAGTTATTGAAATAGACATACATGTATAATACCAAATAATACAGCTCACTTTCATAGAATTCAATTTGATAGTGTTGTAATACAGTTCATTAAGACAAAGTTTGTTGTTCATTTGGTTGCCGATTAGCTTAGCCACATGCTAGGCTCCGTTAGAGAAACAGCTTTTAAGTCATTTAAATAATGCATCTTACTGACTGACTCTCCGGATTTTGCAAAATTCCGTGGTTCTGTACAAATTGCATATTCCAAATGGCATGGAGAAGGAAGTCCCAGCCACACTTTGCCTCCTCTCCAATACTCACCCTTTGAGTCACTTCTCGTTCGCCCCCGAAATAGTACGCAGTTAAATTGGTTCCGTCTCATTCACTTCCTCCTTTTCTTTCTGCTTTTCCTTTCTTTTTCCTCATTTACTTATTATTTAGTTTGACTCTACAATCATGTCAGCTAACTCTCTCCTTTTACCAGTCATAGTGCCCACGTTCAAAGTTCCAATTCTCACCTCCACCTTCATAGCCTTCCACCACTCTCTTTGCCTCTTAGCATTTCTACCCGCTCTTTTTCTCCTCCTTGACCCAACAGTAGCATAGTTTCCACTGGTACCCTGCTGTTCAAAAGTACTAGTGGCGGTCGTTGCTAATCCAGGTCTCGACCGATCTGATATGGAAATCTTTTGATCCACATAGTTGATTTGGCAAAGTTTAAACCGGAAGCCCTTCCTGACACAACCCTCCCTATTTACCTGGGCTTGGGTCTGGCACTAAGAATGTACTAATATGTGTACTCCCAATGGCTAGGTTATCAGAAATGCAGAATATCTCTATAAATTACCCAGAGTTCATCTCTTTTATCTTCTTCCTTTAGTGTCTGATACAGTGATCTGATCAAACATTAATTTCTTTATATCAGGCTGATGAGGTGTGGTCTTACAGAGAAAAGCTGTGCAGCTCTGTCCTCAGTTCTCAGATCAAACTTCTCCAGACTGAGAGAGCTGGACCTGAGTTATAATAACCTGCAGGATTCAGGAGTGATGCTGCTCTCTGCTGGACTGGAGAATAAACACTGTAACCTGGAGATACTGAGGTGAGATCTTACACACACACACACACACACACACACACACACACACACACATCTCCCCATTAACATTGTTTGAGGGTTCATTTGAACTGAACTTTCTCCCTTTATCTCTGTCAGGCTGTGATTTCCTTCATTGGACTGTCTAGTGTTTTGTCCAATCAGTGTTCATAATGGAGATCCTAAAATCCTAGCCAAAGTACTGGCTAAACATCTGGAATCTGTTTAACTCAGCATTATTGATCAAACTGGTTTTATTTATGATAGATGATCTATGCTCAGTATTAGCAGAATCATAATCATAAAGTATTTCTTCTCATGTTCAACTGACAAGCTCTGCTAATGCTAGATGCTAAGAAAGCTTTGATTGAGTTGAGTGGACTTAACTCATTTATGGCCTGCAGAAATTCAGCTCTGGTAAAAATTCTATTCTGTGGATCAGACTCTCCCTATTTCTCCATGACCTCAATAAGCTTTGAGAGGAACCCGGCTCAAACAGGGAGCCCGTCCTCCTCTGGGTGAGACCAGACAGGATTAAATTCATAAGTGTCAGTCCAAACAGTAACTGTGTGTAAGACAGCAAATGTTCTGTCTAAGAATTTGAATTAAAGTCATGATAGTTGAATTATAACAGTTAGTAATCAGGAGAGTGGGAGTGTCTAGTGTCCAGGTGTGATGATTCACTCCAGTAAGTAATACAGGTATCACCAGACGTGGCAGCTAATAAATCAGCATCTTGTGCGTCCAAGTGTGGGAACAACAGGAGGTGAAGGATCTCCACCGAGAGCGCGAGCGCGAGAGAGAGAGAGCAACAGATAACAAAATATTAGGGCTGGGAGAACAATCAAACCTAAACCAGATGATAGCCATTATTATAGAAACAGTAAAGTGAATAGCAGCAGAAAGGACCTGAAAATTACACAATGACTTTGAGCCACAAAAAACATTGTTCATAGTTGCAGATTTAATCAGATGTACGTGTAAAACCATGCAGCAGAAATGCAGTCAAAAAGACCAGAGTATAAATGTAGAAGTGTTTGCCATCTAAACGTTTATGAAAGCTGCTGAACCACTCTATAAATTACCCAGAGTTCATAAGTGTTATATTCCTTCTTTTAGTGTCAGATGATAGTTTTAGTGTCTTTTAGTGTCCTTCTTTGAGTGATCTGATTTTATCTTCATTTCTCTATCAGGCTGAGATGGTGTAGGCTTACAGAGAGAAGCTGTGCAGCTCTGTCCTCAGTTCTCAGTTCAAACTCCTCTAGACTGAGAGATCTGAACCTGAGTTATAATAACCTGCAGGATTCAGGAGTGATGCTGCTCTCTGCTGGTCTGGAGAATCCACACTGTACCCTGGAGACACTGAGGTGAGATCTTACAGTGTTCATGTGATTATAAAGTAATAATGAGTCAAGCAGAGACGAACCACTGCTTTTTTTCTGATTGACTGAAGTGCATTAGGTTTGGTGATGAAACAGGAGTCACACAGCTGGATGTTTAATTCATCTGTTCACTGCTGAGTTCACACTGCTAACAGATGTTTCCTTCTGGCGCTCAGTCCTACACTTAATGCTTCATAAACTGTGTGTGTATTGATATCTTTATCTCTCTGTAGGCTGAGTACATGCAGGATAGCAGATGAAGGATTTTGTGCTCTGGCTGCAGCTCTGAGATTAAATCCATCATCACACCTGAGAGAGCTGGACCTGATATTCAATAATCCAGGAGAATCAGGAGTGAAGCTTCTGTCTGATCTACAGGAGGATCCAAACTATAACCTGGAGAAATTACTGATTTAGTTACTGATCCAGTTAGTGATGTTAATCCTCTGGATGTTGAGACAAGGTTGTAGTTTGTTCAGGCTGCTGCTGAGTTGTTTATGGTGCCCTCCTCTGTTGATAGTGGTACTGTATGATGTGGATGTGAGGTGCTATATCGTGTGTGATTGTGTAACACTGATTGTGGTTGTGAGGTGCGTGGTAGCTCATGGTGATAAACATGATCATGTCTGATCCTTCTGTTCTATTTTCTCTATTACAGCCTCGAACATTAACATGATGAAGGGTAACAACACAAAGAGCAGCAAACAGGAAGTGGTTCTACTGTCAGGGTCTAGGTGGTCAGATTTGTGCTTACAGAGATGTGTTCTCTCAACATGACCTCACTTCCTGTACATTAGTGACTGTAATGATCACCTGAAGCTGAATGAGCTGAAATGTTCTGATTTCTGATCTAATGCTTGATTGTTTTGGTACAGAGCTTTAATAAGAACAGCTGCAGAAGATGAAGCTCTGGTACAGGATTTCCTCTAATAATCTGTATCCTGAATTTCCTGAGCTTCTACATGCTTCTTTTGGTTTATTAGAACATGAGCATCAGAACCATCTGAGCTCAGTAAAGTAAGGCTACATATGAGATTAAGGAAGAACTTTTGTAGTGCTCTAAATGAGAATGCTACATCTATCGTTACACTGAACAACAGGATTAACACTTCAACAACAAAATGGGAAGGGACTAACCTAACACTATTTCATATGCGCTATTTATGTGTTGTTTTCATGACTGTTTAGCCTGTACATTTTTGTACATCAGTAGTTAGGTAATGTATTCATCACACTTTATATTTTCATATTGGATTGTTACATTTAATTACAGGATAAACACTTTAAATACAAACCTAGAAGGGGCTAATGTAACACTATTTTATATACATGGTTTTCATGTGGTTTTTTTTTTGGCATGTGGTATTTTCCCTGCACTGTTGCTACATCAGTAATTGGGTATTGTATTTATTAATACTTAATTTATTATACTGGATCTGTACATTTTCAATAAACAGATGTGTGAAGTATTTTACATAACTTTAAAAAGATTATGGCTTTACTTTCTATTTAGTTAATTTGAATGAAAGAACGGGGCACTACCTGATTGCTTTGTGACTGGAGAATCAGGAAGGCCAGTTAATTTGTGATCTCTGCCAGCCGACAGTAAGCTAGTTTAAGTAGATAAACTCATCTGCCTTGTTCACTGTGCAAGAAGTGGCGCTTATGATGCACTTCTTGGTTCTTCCGGACTTGATTTGAAATTGTTACTCTGGACTTTGCACCAAAACTAATGTGATTATGTTCTGACAGGACACGATAACATAAGTGTAAAACAATGATGTTATATTGTAAGGTCGTTGTGGAAGAAGAAGCATCGGGTACAAAGTCAAAGTCAAAGTCAAATTTATTTATATAGCGCTTTTTACAACGCAGCATTGTCTCAAAGCAGCTTTACAAATATATTAGATCAAAGCCCTAGTTGAGCAAGCCTGAGGCGACAGTGGCAAGGAAAAACTCCCTTATAGGAAGAAGAAACTTGGAGACCAAGACTCAAATAGGGACACATCCTCCTTGGGAAGCCTAGAGTTAAATTGCAAATAATTGAAGAGTATATTTAAAGATGATTAATACCCTATTTAAATTTAGAAGAGAATAATTATATAGACTAAAATGATTTGAAACTAAATAAAAATTAGAGATTAGAGACATAAGATTTGTATAGCATATTACAGTTATTGATAAATGAGTTTGAATGAAAAGGTAAGTCCAAGTGGACGGTTACTTTATTTTACTTTTTGTCTCGTAGTTGTGTCCGGAGTTTTTGAACAGGTAGTCCAAGTGGAAGAGTTACTGTAGTTTTGTTTTTGTCTTGTAGTTGTGTTTTTTTCCCGGAGTGAAACAGGTGATAGTCGTTCAGCAGATGAGGAGAAAAGGCAGGGTTATCAGATGCATCACTGGATTAAGGACTTTCATCCTCAAGTCGCTGGGGGCAGAGAGGAGAGGCGGTTGTTGTCATTGCAGCGAAGAAACCGTGAGCTACATCCTCAGGACACAAAAACCCAGACTAGGGTTTTGTGTCCGCGCCATCTCGGAATAGAGGAAACACAAAAAATGTGTTTTAAAAACATTGATATTAAGTAAACATTCATTTGTAAAATGTCCAAATATTGTTTTAGTCCCCCAAAGGCCTGAGTAAAAGAAGTGGGGTTTTTAATCTTGACCTTGAAGATCAAGAGTAGTTGAATCACGAACATGACAGGGAGGCTATTCAAAGGTGAGGGTCTATGTATGAGGAACGCTCTGCCCCCTGCCAGTGACTTTTTATCCTAGGGACTACAAGTAACCTGCACCTTGTGAACGAAGTAAGCGTGATGGGTTATAGTGCTGAATTAGTTCACTTAAATACTGCGGTGCCAGGCCATGTAGGGCTTTATAGGTTAGCAATAAAATTTTATAATCAGTACGAAATTTAATAGGCAGCCAGTGCAAAGATGATAGAACGGGACTAATATGGTCAAACTTCCTAGTTCTAGTAAGCACTAGTGCTGCTGCATTTTGTACCAACTGGAGCTTGTTAAAGGATCTACCAGAGCAACCAGCAAAAAGGGCATTACAGTAATCTAACCTTGAAGTTATAAACGCATGGATCAGTTTTTCAGCATCATTAACGGAAAGTATATTTCCAATTTTTGAGATATTACGCAGTTGAAAAAATGCAACTCTGGTGATTTCACTAATGTGTGCATCAAAAGAGAGTTCTGAGTCCATTGTGACACCCAAGTTTTTCACTACTGAGCTGGGAGTGACAGAGAAGGCGTTAACATTTAACACTAGATTAGTCAGCTTCTCCTTTGCAGCCTTTGGACCAACAAGTAATACTTCAGTTTTATCAGAATTCAGTAGAAGAAAGTTACATGACATCAGTCTTTTATGTCGTTAATACAATCCTCAATCTTACTGAATCTGTGGATTTTGTTTGGTTTGGCTGATATATACAACTGTGTGTCGTCTGCATAACAGTGGAAGTTAATTCCATGTTTATCAATAATATTCCCTAAGGGTAGAATGTAAAGAGTAAATAATAGAGGTCCCAACACTGACTCCTGGGGAACGCATACTTTACTTTTGTAGTATCCGAGCATGAGTTATTTACAAGGACAAATTGTGAGTGATCACTCAGATAGGATTCAAACCAGGAGAGTGCGAGTCCTTTAATACCTACTGTGTTTTCTAGCATTTTCAATAAAATATTATGATCTACAGTATCAAATGCTGCACTAAGGTCTAAAAGAAGAAGGAAAGAGACACATCCATTATCGGGGGGCATTGGCAGATCATTAACTACCCTAACTAATGCGGTTTCTGTACTGTGGTTAGATCTGAATCCTGACTGAAATGTTTCATGAATATTATTTCTGTGTAAATAAGAGCATAACTGTTGGGAGACGACTTTTTCTAGAACCTTTGAGATAAAAGGAAGGTTAGATATTGGCCTATAGTTAGATAGCACAAGTGGATCAAGATTAGGTTTTTTAATCAGGGGCCTAATAACTGCACATTTAAAAGATTTTGGTACGTATCCAAGGTTAAGGGATGAATTTATTATGGTAAGTAGGGGTTCTATAATGGCAGGGATTAGATCTTTAAGTAAACGTGTTGGTATAGGGTCCAGTAGACATGATGAGGATTTTGAACAACTAATTAATTTAGTTAGTTCAATTTGGGAGATCGGACTAAAGGAATGTAGTGTATATACATTGTTTAGATAGGCCATTATCAGACCTCATGTTCCTCAGGGAGAGCTGCTGCTTGCTACGGGGATGGACTTTCTGACTTTCACGTCGTATTGTTTCTATCTTATCATTAAAGAATATTAGGAAATCATTACTGGTATACACCGGCGGTACAATAGGTTCCAATACAGGTGCATTCCCAGTGAGTTTTGATATAGTGTCAAAGAGGAATCTTGGGTTATTATTGTTACTGTCTATCAAAAATGAGAAATATTCTGATTTAGATTTTTAAGGGCATGTTTGTATTCAGTCAGGGCATCTTTCCATGCCAACTTATACACTTCCAGTGTAGTGTGTCGCCATTTGCGCTCTAATTTTCGTGCAGCTTGTTTTAAAGCACGTGTATGATCGTTATACCAAGAATATTTGCTCACAGACCCCATTATTAACATACCCACACAGCACAGACACCTTACCAGCTCTGATTAGGGCTCTTTTACCTGTCAGTGCTAGGCTTAGGCAATGAGCTGCAGCCCAGCCTGCCCAGCTCACTCTCACAACACACAATTAGACTTAGACTTAGACAAACTTTATTGTCATTCCGAGTATCCAACAAAAGCGTACACAGAACGAAATTTTGTTGCAAGTAGCTCGCACGTAATTTACAAGATGATGAAAAAGCATTTTTAAATATTTGTACATGAGTTGAAACGTATGAAATGAATAGCAGCATGGGGGGGGGGTGTTGGTGAAATAACTGAATAATATAAAGGACAATGAAATCTTGATACACCAATGCCCATAATTGTAACCAAACACACATAATTACATACATGTCACCACAAATACACCTATGAGCTTATGTCATATATAGTACATATAGAATATAGTACATAAACCACACCATATCAAATACATTAATTAACATTACTTACAAACCCAAATCAGAACAAGTTGGGATAGTATGGATGCATATAAAAAAAGTGTTTCTTACATTTACTTTGACTTTTATTTCATTGCAGATGGTAGGAACCTGAGATATTTCATGTTTTCTTCTGGTGAACTTCATTTAATTTGTTAACAAACACCCATTCCTGCATTTCAGATTTGAAACACATTCTAAAAAAAAGTTAGGACGGTAAAGCATTTACCACTTTATAATGTTTATGTTCCTTTTCACCAAACTTAAAAGACATTTCAGCACTGAGGATACCAAGTGATTAAGTGTTGTGGGTGATATTTTGTTCCATTCTTCCTGCTACCACGTCTTGAGATGTGCAACAGTATAGGGTCGTCGCTGTCGCATTTTTCGTTTCAAAATTTTCCACAGATTCTCTATTGGGGGCAGGTCAGGACTGCAGGCAGGCCGGTCCAGTATGTCTTCTTTCACAGCCATCTTTGTAATGTGTGCAGCATGTGGATTTACATTGTCTTGTTGAAAAATGTAACAAATGTGGTCTTGAAGGTAGCTTATGTTACTCTAAAATCTCAGGGTACTTTTCTGCATTAATGCTGCATCACAGAAGTGTAAATGACCTTTACCAAGGGCCTTGACCCGACCCCATACCATGGCAGAGCCTGGCTTTTGGACTTGTTCCTCATAACAGTCTGGATGGTGATTTTATCGTCTTTGGTCAGGAACAAAGGTGTCCATTTAGTCCATTTTTTCCCCCAAAAAGACCTGGAATACTGATTGATCTGACCACAACACCCGTTTCCACTCTGTGATCGTCCATCCCAGATGCCTCCATGCACCGTAAAGTTTTAAGTGGCGTTTGTGAATGTAAGTACATATTGTAGAGCTTGATAAAGGTTTGATAAAGGAATCCCTTGTCCATGTGGTTTTACCAGCTATTGATGAATGGCGGTTCTTGATGCAGTGCCATCTGAGGGAGCGGAGATCACTCCTCTTCAGTTTAGGCTTTTTAGGAAATTCCTCCAGATTCCTTGAAAAGTTTAATGATATTATGCTCTGTAGAGGGAGAAATATATAAATCCCTTCCAGTCTCTCTTTGAGGAACATTGTTTATAAACATTTATATAATTTTCTTGCAAGAAACTGGAGATCATCTACCCATCATTGCTCAGCAAATTTTGTACCAAAGCATGATTTGTTTAATGTGCTAGTTAAACAGCACTGACCAAATTAGCGTGAATTCAGACCAGGATTATTATATTATTCAATTTATTTTTAGGATTATTATAATATTCTTCTTAACTGCAATTTAAAATAAAGCATTAAACATAGTTGTTCATTTTGTCTCGATGCATGCTCAATGATCCAGGTAAGAAAATCCAAGAAGTTGAATCTGTTCATCTGGACATAGATTTTGTCGGAGAAACGTTTCGTCACTCATCTAAGTGACTTTGTTGGAGTGACGAAACGTTTCTCCAACAAAATCTATGTCCAGATGAACAGATTCAACTTCTTGGATAATTGTTCATTGCTGCACAACAAAATGACCGTTTCAACTCACTTTGCCTGTCCAAACCTCAAAAGTAAAATTTGGATGTACAATTTAAAGTTTTATACTAACTTTTCAACATACCTGCTTTAATTACACTTCTTACAGTAATATCAAAACTGAAATTAAAACTACATATTCTATATGTTCTTAAACTTTTTATGATAGGTGAGCTGGGGGGTGAGGTAACCTGTTATTATGGATTATGTTTTTTGTTGTGGTTGTGAGGAGACTGATCTGATATCTCGACTGTAATAGAATCATGTCTGATTTTTTTTGTTCTGTTCTCTCTTACAGCTTTGTGCCTTTTAACTGCACCAGTCCATGAGCAGGCCTTTTTCCTGTCTGTAGATTGTTGTGGATAAGACCTACTACGGAGGTGTCTGCAGTACTTAATGTAGCACACAACAAAGGGAGTAATGCCATTATTCCAAACTGAAGTTATGAGTCATTTTAGATTCAGAACTAGGTTGTACTTTATCTTTTGGTTATTGAGGAGGTGTCAGAGGGCAGCTCACATGAACCCAGCTTGGAGGAACTAGTGTTAGCGCTCATCTATGGCTAGCTCAGACACAAATGTAGCTATGGCTGTTTGCATATTTCATTGTTTAGTTTGTGTTCTGCCTGGTGAAACATTCCTGGAAATTCAGGAGTGGGTTGAGTAACCAGCTCTGTGGGATGAGGTTGTTCAATGTGAGTGTAGGGGAATATGGGAGATAGTTTTGCAAGGACTGGAAGAGAGAGAGAAGGGGTTGATGGGATAGATAAAAAATGTGTTCCGAATGATGAGAAAAAAGTCATTTTGCAAAATCTGCAAATGTGAAATAAGAGCTCATCACAGTGACCTGCTTGCCCATGATGCCACAGAAAAAAACACCAAAGGAATTCTGCTCCTTTCTCAAATGCTACATGACAAAAGATTTTGCTGAATTGCATCAGTCTTGCAGTGTGTCTACAGAGTGTGGACAACATCAGTCATTGCTACAGATGTTTCGAGAATATAATGTCCACAAGTGTGTATATCATTCCCTTCATCTCTGTACATCAAAGGCTGCGATTGTTTTGCCCCAAAATGTGAAGTACATGTTTTTTAAATGCCACTAAGATACTTCTGAAATATGCAGAATTGTACAAGACCACAAACGTAGGTGAAAATACTGACAGAAGCTATGTAGATGAGTGGCTTTACCAAATGTACAGTGACAAAATTAATCTGATTTAATTCCATTTACTTCAGCCAATTGTGTTCAAGTTAAAAAGAATAAAAAGTCTTTCAGCTTGTCAGAGCCAATCCTGCTTCAAAACATCTAAGATAACATGTAATATTCTACCAATTTCTTTTTGAGTGTATAGGATTGCCATTGACATGACTGAGCTGGCATAATGAGCATCTTTTGCCCATTGACACTGTAGACTTTAGGTTAGAGTTCAGTCTTGTGTTGCATGAATCAAAGGGAATACATGACCAGGCTTTACAGGACCTGAAAAACAGAGGAAGGGACTACATGCTCGAGTTGGCTATGGAGATCAAAAAGAGTATTCCAGATAATATGAAACAACTAGAAGCTCTTATATTCTGTCACCAAGCTATGCTCTTCATGCAAATAAGCTAGATGATCTTTACTTCTTCTCTCACTTTAAAGGAGACATAGGAAAAGAGCAACAGTGGATAATCATGCATGCTCTAGACTGGAAAAATAAAGAAGACAGTAAAACTGAGGACTTCTGAAATAAATCTACAGAAGACTACATATGAAGAAAAGAAGCCATAACAGAAAATAGCAAACAGTCAACATTGTATGTATGCATGAGCTCGAGTGACAATAGAAAGCAGATGGGACTCTTAAAAAGCTCAAATTATCTCTTCAGGTAACATGAAATTCTAATCAGAAATTGTAAGCAAATGGCAAGACAAAATTGTTAACAGACAAAGAATATTGGAGGGGAGAAGAGAAAAGAATAAGGACAAGTCAAATTCCATCCTTTTATTACTGTTAAATGTTCTTGACTATGATCTGAACTTATTATGAAAGATAACAATATTGTAGTGCCGTTGACTCTCCTGTGGGTGTTCCCAGTGCCAGCATGCAGATGAGCGGCTCAATGGTCTCTTTATTTAGGAGTTTTTGTGTGTCTGTGTGCATTGTTTTATGGTTGAGGCATCTTATATGTCTTATAAAGCTCAGAATGAGTGTCCTGTGTGTTTACTCCCCACTATAGTTTGAGATTCAGACAAACTCCAAATTTTTATGTCTACGCTAAAGACATACTTATTTGCGCAGGCTTTTGACTAGATTTAGACCAGGATGCATGGCTCAGGTTACTGGGGCCGGAGTCTGGAGTCATGCCTTGTCCTTTGGCTAGGAGTGTCTGGTGGGTGGTCCGGCTGGGCTGGACTTTGCTCCTCTTGATCTTGTTCCGGTACCGGTTCCTGCCCCACACAGTAAGATGTTCATCCTCTTCAGCTCCACTCAAGCTGTTTCCGTCATCAGCTCCAGCCCCACCATACCCGGGCCACACCAGAGGGCAGTAACTCACTTCCTCCTCCGGTAGATTGGGGATGAATTTCTACCAAGCACTTTCCTGTCAAGGACTCAAGATCCTATAGTGACTCTGTGTATCAGACTACATAATGCCGATATGCATATTTTTATATTATTTTATTTAAACTATTACTATAAGACTTATATGATTAGTACATTATCTTCATTCTTACATTTATCATCTACACCACCCAAGAAGGATAGGACCCTTTTTGAGTCTTGGTCCTCCCAAAGTTTCTTCCTCATAACAGTTAGGGATTTTCCATGCCACTGACACCCTAGGCTTGCTCAGTTTGGGCCTTAGATATTAGAAGATAATCTAAAATTGTAAAGTTGCTTTGAGACAGTGCTCCAATGTAAAAAGAACTAAATAAATAAATCTGACTTGACTTCACGTGACTTCTGTCAGTTTGGTGTACTGGAGGTGCTCCAAAGAGACCGGGGTGAAACTTTGAGTACCAGGTCATAGTAGAAATGTGCGAACTGTTTGGGATTCGCAAGATGCGAACCACACCTCTCCTTCCGCAGAGTGATGGCCTGGTTGAGAAGTTCAACCGCATGCTGTCAGATCAGCTTGCCATCATCACAAGAAAGCACCAGAGGGACTGGAGCAAGCACCTGCCTTTTGCAGCTGGATTGTCATGGTGCCATCCAAAAGACCACTGGATTCACACTGGTCAAACTTATGTTCAGGCACAAGCTGTGCACCCCTGTGGAGCTCTCCTTTGGCTTCCCACTGGCAAAGAAAGTGAATGGCAGTACTCACTATGAATACGTTCGCGATCTGTGTTCCCGGATGGCTTTGGTGCACAGGACAGCCAGGTAACGTCAGCGTGTTGCAAGCCAGCAACAAAAGCACGCATATGATGCGCACATGAAGGGTTTGCCACTGGAGATTGGGGCATGGGTGCGGTTCTGCAACACACATCGGTGCAAAGGCTAGTGCCCCAAGCTGCCGTTGGTTCGGAAGGTCCGTGTGTCATATACCAATGTCTATCAGGCGTTGGATATATACAGTCCATATGGGGTGTAGGATGGTGGTGGTACACCGCGATTGCCTCGCCCTGTACAGACCCTGTGAGGTTGGCGCTTCACCCAAAGCTGCTGTGACCAGTGAGGTTCTGAACAGACGTCCGGGGAGGGAGTGGCATTCTCCCCGTTACCTGGTCAATTTCCACTGCTAACTTCCACTGCTGGTGCGTACATGTTGGATTTTTTGTTTTAGTTTTGCATGTTGTTTTTGTGGGTGGCCATTGTGTCGCTGGTGTTGGGGGCTGGGCGTCGCTGGGGAGGGCTTCCGATGAGGGGAGTGCTGTGTAGTGCTGTTGACTCCCCTGTGGGAGTTCCCAGTCGCAGCATGCAAATGGGCAGTGATGGTCTCTTTATTTTGGTGTTTATGTGTGTCTGTGTGCTTTATATTTGTGGCATCTTACATGTCTTAGTAAAGCTCATAATGCTAGTCTTGTGTGTTTATGTGTTCTTTTATGTAAGTGCTTTATTATTGGTGTGTACCTACTGTGAGCTGGCTGGCTATGTCTGGGCATGGGTTGCACTGGATTGGCCAGTATTCGTTGGCCTATCTGTCATGCTGAGAAGGAAATAGTTCTTGTCAGGGCTAGTAATTTGTCTATGACTCAGGCTGTGAATAAAAATCTGCATTATGAGCAAAATTTCTGCCCCAAATGCTGCTTCTTTGGCCTCGCTGACACTACAATATTATAATATCATTAACAAAACAATGATAAATTAACAATATTAATAATGATAATTCCATTGTAATTGCTTTACAAAAAATATAAATTATAATGTAAAATTAAAAAACAAAATAAGATTACAGACAATTTGAGAGTAGTACAGTGGTAGTTCTTTAGTTTCTTTAGTAAAGTTGGCTTGCGGTTAGCAATTCAGAGCTGTTTTCGTCCTGAATTCCGTGATGAAGTGACTTTAAACTGTGATTAATCCTGCATTTGGCTCGTCCGGATTTATGAATTCAGAGACATCATCTAAAGCAGTCGGCAATACATTTTAGGGCTTTATTTTCAAACGCTTATAACTTCTAAGGTTAAGATTACTAAATATTGCAAAACTTAATTTTGTCTGTATGTGGCTCATATAAACCATGAGTACGGAAAATGATAGTACGCAACATAATTAAGCCTTTAATTTAATTGGCCATAAAACCATCCAAGCAGGCCATAGAACTTCAAAAACTGATGATATAGAAAATGAAAATAGGTTAAAGTTAACCTCCATCAGTTCTGAAACTTTCACAGATATAACTTTGTTTAATAGGCAGTTATTTACATAAATATTTGGTTAGGCAGCACCGCCACAACACAGCAAGAAGATCCTGGTTTCAATCCCAGGGTGGAATGGCCTGGGTCCTTTCTGTGTGGAGTCTGCATATCCTCCCCCTGTTTGCATGGGTTTACTTTGGGTCCTCTGGTTTTCTCCCACAGTCCAAAGACATGTATGTTAGGTTAACTGATGACTCTAAATTGGCATTGACTTGAGTGTGTATATATGACTAGCCTTGATGTAACCTTGTGTGTGTTGCTGAAACAGCCACTGATGCTGATAGCGACATTAAATAAACCAAATAAACAAACAATATAACATTGTCTAATAAATATTTATAATGATGTTATGTATTACTTTTAGGCCTAATCTGATTTGTGAAAGCTTTCAGAGATATACTTTTGAATAATAAATATTTATTCACAAATATTTATTCTTTAGCCATTATTAGCCTGCCATTATTTTGCCATCATTAGACGTTTCTTCGAACGTCTGTCACACCTGTTTCAGCTTAAAAGGGAGGGTTTTACTGTGGGGTGCGTATTTGTGGTAGCCCAGCCACCAATCTTTTAAGTTTTTCTACCACTTTGTGTGAAGAGCACAGAAAGCAGAGTAGAAGAAATACGCAGTGAGTATCTAAAATTAAAGTTATAATATGTAATAATAGGAATATAACCTACATACAGAAAACTTCAGTAAGGTTTTTAAATGTACACAGTTTGTTTTATGGAACATAACGCGGTGACGTCTGCGTAACAAAACCAGTAAAGTTAGTTTCACTTTGGACGGTCTCTATCTACACCTATATTACTCAATAATCTTTTTACTTTATAATTTCAGATTGACTGTGGTAAAAGGGTAAATATATTCACCCATATTCCATAAGTATGCTTTTCCTTTATACCATGTGTATATTTCTTTGAACGTTTCTTTGCATTTTGTGTCGCACTCTTTTATTTATTTAGTTAACTTCTTGTTACAGGTGATATTTAATCAGGAACACACTGAATGTGCAAACGTTGAATAAACGTATTTTTGAAATTTAAATTTTTTTTTTCTGCGTTGGCTACATTTTGATTCCTAACAATCACGCAATTTATCTATATTTTAGTAAAGTTATGTGTAAAGACGTTTGTAAGACAAACTGAAATTTAAAATTATTCCCAGTATTAAGAGAAATCTTTCTAACACATTCAGTTTGACACTATAAAGTGAAACCCTTAGGGAACATAATAAGTATTACAACCCCAATTCCAATGGCGTTGGGACGTTGTGTATAACATAAACAGAATAAGATGATTTGCGAATGAGTCATTATATGAAACCGGTGCCATTTCCACTTTACAATTTTTCAATTTTTTGTCAAGAGCAATTTTTTTTAACCATATGAACACAAATGGCACCCGTTTCATAGAATGACTCAAATCCTTTTCAGCCTATACTCAATTGAATACACTACAAAGACAAGATATTTAATGTTCAAATGGATAAACTTTAATAAGTTTTGCATTTTGAATGTGATGCCTGCAACTGTTGAAAAAAAAGTTGGGACAGGAGCATGTTTACCACTGTGTTACATCACCTTACCTTTTGTCCTGACATTTTCCTTTAGAATCCTTTGATGTAATTCAGAATTCATTGTTCCATCAATGATGGCAAGCCGTCCTGCCCAGATGCAGCACAACAGACCCAAACCATGATACTACCACCATGTTTCACAGATGGGATAAAGTTCTTATGCTGGAATGCAGTGCTTTCCTTTCTCCAAACATAATGCTTTTCTTTTAAACCAAAGAGTTCTATTTAGTTCTCATCCGTCCACAAAACATTCTTCCAATAACCTTCTGGCTCATCCACGTGATCTTTAGCAAACTGCAGACAAGCAGCAATGTTCTAATTGGAGAGCAGTGGCTTTCTCCTTGCAACCCTGCCATGCACACCATTGTTGTTCAATGTTCTTCTGATGGTGGACTCATGAACATTAACATTAGCCAATGTGAGAGAGACCTTCAGTTGCTTAGAAGTTACCCTGGGGTCCTTTGTGACCCTCACCAACTATTACACGCCTTGCTCTTGGAGTGATCTTTGTTGGTCGGCCACTCCTGGGGAGGGTAACAAGGGTCTTGAATTCCTCCATTTGTACACAATCTGTCTGACTGTGGATTGGTGGAGTCCAAAACTCTTTAGAGATGGTTTTGTAACCTTTTCCAGCCTGATGAGCATCAACAACTCTTTCTCTGAGCTCCTCAGAAAATCTCCTTTGTTTGTGCCATGATACACTTCCACAAACATGTGTTGTGAAGAGCAGACTCTGATAGATCCCTGTTCTTTAAATAAAACAGGGTGCCCACTCACACCTGATTGGCATCCCATTGACTGAAACACCTGACTCTAATTTCACCTTCCAATTAACTGCTAATCCTAGAGGATCACATACTTTTGCCACTCACTAATATGTAATATTGGATAATTTTCCTCAATAAATAAATGACCAAGTATAATATTTTTGTCTCATCTGTATAACTGGGTTCTCTTTATCTACTTTTAGGACTTGTGTGAAAATCTGATGGTGGTTTAGTTCATATTTATGCAGAAATATAGAAACTTCTAAAGGGTTCACAAACTTTAAAGCACCACAGTAGATGGAGTGAAGAACTGTGCTCACTGACAGTGGTTTTCTGAAGTGCTCCTGAGCCCATGTAGTAATATCAGTTACAGATTGATGTCGGTTTTTAATGCAGTGCCGTCTGAGGGACCGAAGGTCACAGACATTCAGTGTTGGATTTCAGCCTTGCTGCTTACTTGCAGAGATTTCTCCAGATTCTCTTAATCTCTTGATGATGTCATGGACCGTAGATGATGAAATCCCTAAATTTAGTTGCTCCTGTCTTAACTTTTTTGAAACGTGTTGCGAGCATTAAATTCAAAATGAGTGAATATTTGCAAAAAAATAATAAAATGTATCCGTTTGAATATTAAATATCTTGTCTTTGTAGTGTATTCAATTGAATATGGGCTGAAAAGGATTTGCAAATCATTGTATTCTGTTTTTATTTATGTTTTACACAACGTCCCTACTTCATTGAAATTGGGGTTGTATATGGAAATTATGTCCTGGAACTTCCACACAGCAAAACAACTGAACTATTGTCCATGTCCTGTAATGTTGTTGTAATGTAAATGTGTATGTTTCCGGTTTAACAGGTACAGTATAATCTGCAGGAGGCAATGGCGAGGTGAGATAATAGTTTGTGGCTATGCTTTCACTTTCAGTAACACTATACATGTTTAAGTTGCCCTACATTTGGAGGAATAATTGTCCATTGCTTGTTTTGCTTCTTTTTTTATGCCTGTACTGAAAGTTCAAAATATGTTCCACTTCAGTACCACTTATTTAACATTCACGTACTTAATGACTACAGTGTGAATTCATACTGAAACCATCCTCATGATGCTACTCAGTTAAGATTCTTTTAGATGAGTTCACACTGTACTCATACTTGTGCCCATAGTCTAAATAAGAGAGCTCTTTATTTTATCACACTGATACAAAAGTTTAACAAACTCACCTGACACTCCGTACCTCTGACTGTTCTCTGTGGTGCATTTGCCTAATGACATCATTATGAAACATTCCATAGGCACCTCATTCCTTTCTTGTGAAGATTTCATTAGATAGTCATTTATTAATGCAGTCTTTACTTCCTTTGCCCTTTGGTTTACTGAAAACTGATTTTGAACTGATCTGGCTGACAAACAGACCACTCTCACACGCCACCTGTGTCCTGTATGATAAATACATGTCTGGCATTTGAAACACACCAGACTGCTTAAAACCAGTCTAAATTTCAGTGTGTTACTTATAAATATTAGGAGATGCACAACATTAAACCGTGAGGTAATGCAGCGAACAAACTACAGTCTGGTTACAAATTTAAATGTGTGTTTATTCTACTGACTGGTGGAAATTAAGCAAAATGTCTGATGTATTTTTAGTTTTAAATTAACGGAGTAGCTCCTTACTGAAGATCAGCCAGTGTTAACAAACTTCCAGACACAGTGGACAGGTGTGTTTGGTTAAAAGCAATTTTTGTACCTGTAATTAGAACAAGTTTTTTCATGCATATTACCATTAGTACATATATAGTTATGTTTACAATTAACATATTTGGAGGACAGCTCTCTGTTTTTCCTATGAAAGGGTGGATTACACTAGGGATGCAACGATACAGAAGTTTCACGATACGATATATATTGCTGTTTTTGCTCCACGATACGATACAGTTTCGTTACAAAATGAAGAAAGAAATTTGATTTCAATTCCCTTTTTAATGTAAAGATCAAGGAGGCCAATACAACTTCCTGCTCTGCAAGCTTGTAAAATGGCTTACTTTGCTGGGGTTAAAAAAAAAATAAATCACCAAAGAGATCTGTCAATTTATTTTTTGAAGGGCATTATCCGGGCACCTCAAGGTCCACAGTCTCTTCTGAAGGATTTGTCTCCATATTCTCTTTAGCTTTGCACTATAGAGATAAATTATGAAAACTTATTTATTATATCTGAGTTTCTATTTCCTCACATTAACAAAAACAGCATCACGTTTACCCGATGCTGCCCAATGCTTAAATCTCTGTCGTCAGATTATAAACTCTTTCCTTAATTACAGTATCTAGATGGAGCACAGAACCTATTACACAATCTGCCGCTAGATGTCGCTGTTGGTCTAAAACTGTGACTGGTTCTCCTGCTATACAGCATCTCATTATCACCGGTTGAAGAAGGCTCAGTAAAGTTTGTTTTTTAAAATAAAATCTTAATGTATTCGATTCACAGCTCATATCATATAGAAACCCCCGTAGCGGAAAAAATATATATTACTATGTGTTTCGTGGCACACCTAATGTGCAGTCCTTAATCTAAAAGCTTTTATCAGCATGCAGTGTACACATTTCAGATCCTCATCTCATCTGATTGTTCCATTTTTGGCTCTTTAAATTGCGCTCAAGTCAAGATAAGAGATCAGACTCAACCGAACCCAGCTGTGTGTCCATGAAGAGTGACTGGTCAATGGATCATCCAATTGAATTCAGAGATGGAGGCTGTACTGCTGATCTGAGGTCAGTATAAAGTGCTTCACCTGATCACACTCAGGTCATTATACACCATTCATAACACTGCATCATGATCCTTAAGCAGGGAAATGGGGAAAGTGATAGAACTGATCTGTATTTATTGATGTGTGTTGAGCAGCTGTAACGATCCTACACAATCCATATTACACTCAGTGTTTTATTCGTTCACAGAACAGAAATTAAGAGATCAAACATCAGCAGCAGAGATCAACTGGAGTCCGTTTTCAAGGTGTGTGTAAGAAAGAGTGTTTGTATTTTGTGTTTATATGGATGATCCACACCATGCCAGTACAACACAAATATTCTCAATATAAATGCAGCAAAAATAAAAAAGTAAATCTGAGTTTCAGACCAGTATCAGTCTGATACTGATACTATCTTAGACCAGTACATTCCTGTAAATAGATATACTATTGCAGAAAGGTCAGGAGGTTAGGAGTGTAAACAAGACGGGTAAAATCTCACCTTCACAACCAGAGACTTTTACTTCTGAAGATCTGCTTCAGGAACTATAAACTCTTCCACTCCAGCTAAACAGGTTTCATGATCTTATCACAACATGCTAGATCTAACATCTTCTATTATCTACATCATACTGTTCACTGTTTACCTGTACAGTCTAGGAACCTTCAACAGCTTCATCTTACTGTCAGGGGCTCCCGGAGCAAGATGGTTTCTCCTTTCAGCTTGATTCCTCCCGACATTCCTCAGAGAGGAAGTTTTACCTCATATTTCCCAATCATCTCTCCCTGTACCATTTCCTGTTCCTGTGTATTTCTAATCAGGAGCTGGAGAACAAAGTCATCACTCTGTTAAAGAAAGAGCTGGAGCGGTTTAAGAAGCTCCTGAGTCCAGATTACCCAGCATGCTCTGAGAGGGAGGTTGAGGACGAGGAGGATCAGAGCAGTATCAGAGAGGGGGCGCTAAAGATCACACTGCAGGTCCTGAAGAACATGAAGCAGACAGATCTGGCTAACACACTGCAGAACAGTAAGAGCTCTGTGTCATGCTAATGATTCCATCAGGTTCCTTTAGAGAGATTCCACTGGTTCATCCTTATCACAGATCTCATAGTGATGGCTCAGAGATTGTAGAAATTTTTGTAAATTTATTGAAAAGTAAAAATTAAAATATTGCATTGACATATTCAGACCTTTTACTCAGTACTTAGTTGATGCTCCTTTGGCACTGATTACAGCCTCCAGTCTTCTTGGGTATGATGAGACAAGGTTTGCACACCTGGATTTGGGGATTTTCTGCTATTATTCTCTGTAGATCCTCTCAAGCTCTGTCAGGTTAGATGGCAACAATTGATGGATTAGGCTTTTTCAGGTCTCTCCGGAGATGTTGGATTGGGTGCAAGTCAGAGCTTTGGCTGGGCCACTCAAGGACATTCCCAGTGTTGTCGCCAAGAGCCAATCCTGTGTTGTCTTTGCTGTGGCTTAAGGTCATTATCTTGTTGGTATGTGAACCTTCGGTCCAGTCTGAGGTCCAAGCACTCTGGATCAGGTTTTCATGAATAATATCTCTGTACTTTTCTCCGTTAAGCTTTCCCTCAGCCCAGACCACTGAAAAACACTCTCACAGCATGACACTGCCATTTGGCAGGTGATAAGCAGTGCTTGGTTTCCTCCAGACATTATGCTTGCAATTGTTTCATCAGACCAGAAAATCTTGCTTGTCACAGTCTGAGAGTCCTTTAGCTGCTTTTTTGCAAACTCCAGACCAGCTTTTGTGCCTTTAACTGAGGAGAGGCTTCTGTCTGGCCACTCTGTCATAAAGCTCAGATTGGTTTTGGTGCTGCAGTGATGGTTGACTTCCTGCAAGTTTCACCCATCTGCACACAGGATCTTTGAAGCTCAGTCAGACGGACCATTGGGTTCTTCGTCATATCTCTTACCAAGGCCCTTCTCCCTCATTTACTTAGTTTGGTGAGATGGCCAACTCTAGTATAATCATGTCCAATCAACTGAATTTAGAACAGGTGGAAGCAATCAGGGTGTAAAAACATGGCAATGATGATCAAGAGAAATGGGAGGCACACAGAGCTAAATTACAAATGTCAAAATTTAGTGTCAAAATGTCAAAGTTCTGCATTCTTATGTCCATACCAAATTTTGATTTCCTTTATAATAAATTTGTAGAAGTTTCTAAACTTCTGTTTTGACTTTCTCATTATGGGATATTGAGTGCAGAATAATGGGGTAAAACTTGATTTTTTTATTCTAGCATAAGGATTCAACATAATGTGAAAAAGGTGAAAGGTTCTGAATACTTTCTGAGTGCATTGTAGTTGCAAATATTTAATTAGATGCTGTGGTCATAGATTAACATACTTATTCCTATATTCTTCTGTTTATCAGAACTGTTCTCTGTACATCAGCCAAACCTTAAATCAAGACTGATAGATAAATGTAAAAGAATTACTGAAGGAATCTCCCAGTGTGGAAGCTCAGTGCTTCTGAATGAGATCTACACAGAGCTCTACATCACAGAGGGCTGCAGTGGAGAGATCAATAATGAACATGAGGTCAGACAGATTGAGACAGCATCCAGGAGACCACCAACCCAGGAGAAACCCATCAAATGTAACGAGCTCTTTAAAGACAAGTCCATCAGAAGTGTGCTGACTAAAGGAGTCGCTGGAATTGGAAAAACAGTCTCGGTGCAGAAGTTCATTCTGGACTGGGCTGAAGGAAAAGCAAATCAGGACGTTATGTTCATGTTTCCACTTCCTTTTAGGGAGCTGAATTTGATGAAGCAGAAGAAGCTCAGTCTGATGGACCTTCTTCATCAGTTTTTCCCCCAAATAAAAAGACTAGAATTAATATACTGTGATTCCTACAAAGTGGTGTTCATCTTTGATGGTCTGGATGAGTGTCGACTTCCTCTAAATTTCCAGAATAATGAGGTTGTGTGTGATGTAACAGAATCAGCCTCAGTGGATGTTCTGCTGACGACCTCATCAAGGGGAATCTGCTTCCCAGTGCTTCTCCTCTGGATAACCTCTCGACCAGCCAGCAGCCAATCAGATTCCTCCTGAGTATGTAGGCCCAGGTACAGAAGGTACGAGGGTTCAGTGATCCTCAGAAAGAGGAGTAACTTCAGAAGAAGAGGATCAGTCATCAGAAACCTGGCCGATTTCAAATCATCAGCCACACATGAAGTCCTCAAGAAGCCTCTACATCATGTGCCACCTTCCAGTCTTTCTTGCTGGGGGGGGATTTCAGCCTCTGTTCTAGAGAGAATGCTGGGTGAAGCAGAAGGTGGGGATATCCCCAAAACTCTGACTCAAATGTTCACCCTCTTCCTGATCTTTCAGATCAAACACAAGGACCAAAAGTAACCATGGGAAATATGAGCTGGATCCTGAGCAGAGCAGAAAGAGCATTCTGGCTCTGGGAAAAACTGGCTTTCCAACAGCTGGAGAAAGGAAACCTGATCTTCTATGAGGAAGACCTGAAGAGAGTGTGGCATTGATTGTGAGAGAAGCATCAGTGTATCTCAGGAGTCTGCACCCAGATCTTCAGAGAGGAGTTTGACTGCACCTGGGGAAGGTCTTCAGCTTTGTACATCTGAGTGTTCAGGAGTTTCTGGCTGCTGTGTTTTTGTATTTCTTCACCTTCCTCCTTAAAAATCTAACAGAAGAACCAACCACTGATCTGTCTGGACTTTACAACAAGAAAAACATGTCTGAGGTCCTGAAGAGTGCCGTGGACAAGGCCTTACAGAGTGAGAATGGACACCTGGACCTTTTCCTCCGCTTCCTCCTGGGTCTCTCACTGGAGTCCAATCAGACTCTTTTACGAGGTGTCCTGCCACAGACCAGAAGTAGCTCTCACAGCAAAGAGGAAACAGTGCAGTACATCAAACAGAAGCTCAAGGAGAATCTCTCTCCAGAGAAGTCCATCAATCTGTTCCACTGTCTGAATGAACTGAATGATCAATCTCTAGTACAGGAAGTTCAAACCTACCTGAAGAGAGGTGAACACATCTGTCTTGATGGACTCAGTCTCTCTCCTGCTCAGTGGTCAGCTCTGGTGTTTGTGTTGTTGAACTCAGATCAGGAGCTGGATGAGTTTGATTTGAGGAAATATGATCGATCAGATGAATGTCTTCTGAAGCTGCTGCCAGTGGTGAAAGCTTCCACAAAAGCTGTGTAAGTATTTACATTCAATAATTCAAGGGATCTGAACCTGCAAGCTGTGGACCATTTGCAGCCTGTCAAACAGGAACATGTGACCCACAGTTCTGTTCTTTAGACCGTGATCACTAACACATGAGCATGTCATTGGTGTGTCACTGATCCTGTTACAGATACACATACTGTAAAAGACTGGACATAGACCAAAATCTCCAAATATTAATATATCTAAGAAAATTAATTATTTTCTATTTAAGGTACTTTATGAAGGATTTTAAGGAATTTCAGATTTTTAAAATAAAAGTGAACTTATTTTAGAGTTTTAACATATTAATATACAGGCATGCACTGCATTACATCCATGAAGACAACATCCATCTGCATATACACTCACCAGCCACTTTATTAGTTACACTTCTTCAACTGGTTAACACAAATATCTATTCGGCCAGTTACGTGGCAGCATTTAGACATGTAGACATGATGAAGACGGGCTGCTGAATTTCAAACAGAGCATCAGAATGGGGAAGAAAGGTGATTTAAGTGACTTTGAACAGGGCATGGTTGTTGGTGCTAAACAGGCTGGTACATGTCACAATGACTCACCAAAATTGAACAGCAGAAGATTCGAAAGACTCTTCTCTGTCCTGGCACCCAGGTGGTGGAATGAACTTCCACTTAATGTCCGAATGGCCGAGTCTCTTGCTGTCTTTAAACGGCGACTAAAGACTCACCTCTTTAGTAGTTAGAAATGGTCCTTAAGAAGACGAATTGAGTAAATATACTCATATATACTCAATATGTTCATCACTGGTTAAAACGAATTGTTAATAATTAGCAATAGCAGTAATTGTTCCTGGTCCATGTTGTCAGTTGTATTTATTAGACATTGTTTACTGTGAGTTTATGTGAATGAATGAGTTTATGTGAATAAAAATGATGTAATTCCACTTTGTTGTTTAAATTCATAAATAAATATCACCAATGCAGAGCTAATAATCAAAATTATTATATAACTATTACAGAAAGAACATAGACATAAAACATTAATAAAAATAAGGTTTTAAAAAGTCCAGACATTAATGGAGAATTCAGAGACAGAAAATATTTGAGTCTAAACTTAAGTCCCAGAAGTTGAATCTGTTCATCTGGACATAGCTTTTGTTGGAGAAACGTTTGGACATAGATTTTGTTGGAGAAACGTTTCTCCAACAAAATCTATGTCCAGATGAACAGATTTAACTTCTGGGATTTTCGATTATTGAGCATGCATCAAGACGTTCTAAACTTAAGTGTTTGTGATCAGGACATTGATCAGAATGGCTGAACACCTCTAAAAATTACCCAGAGTTTATCTCTGTTATCTTACTTTCTTTAGTGTCTGATGCAGGGATCTGATCTAATCTTCATTTCTCTATCAGGCTGAGTGATTGTAATCTTACAGAGAGAAGCTGTGCAGCTCTGTCCTCAGTTCTCAGTTCAAACTCCTCCAGACTGACAGATCTGTACCTGAGTGGTAATGACCTGCAGGATTCAGGACTGATGCTGCTCTCTGCTGGACTGAAGGATCCACACTGTAACCTGGAGATACTGAGGTGAGATCTTACACACAGTTCAGAAAATTGCAGGATCTTTTGACTGTGTAAAGTATTTAGGTTCAGCTTCAGTTCAGATCAACCATCAGAATGGAGAAATAAATGTGACCTCAGCGACTCTAAGGTGGACTGCTTTGAGTGCTTCTGTAACTGCTGATGTCCTTGGGTTTTCAGGCACACAAGTGTCTAGAGTTATAGAAAGTAAGCCCAAAGTAGCTTTGAATATGAGGACCTGGCAACCATGGTACATACACACAGACACACACATTTACATTACATTTACAGCATTTAGCAGACGCCCTTATCCAGAGCGACTTACCATTGATACAGTCTTACAATCCAAGCAATTGTGCTCAAGGACCCAACAGTGGCAGCTTGGCACACACACACACACACACACAAAATAGACTTCTGCTCTTTAACTCCCATCACTTCTTGACATTCATTTATTGGCTGTTGAGGTGACAGTTTGTATTCCCTGATATAATTTATTATAATTTTTAAGATTTTAGAGCAAACCATTGCAAATCATTGAAGCAAACAGACATTGATTGTCATAAAAGCTAAAGGTCTGAAACTGGTCCCATGAATGTGACAATGACTTCAGTGTTCTTCCCAGTCCCTGGATCTGAATCCAATAAGATTCAATAGAAGAGGAGATTCACAGCATGAAAGTGCAGCTGACCAATCTGCAGGAATTTGGTGTGAGGTAATCATGTCAGCATGGAGCAGAATCTCAAAGGAATATGTTCATCATCTTGTGGAAGGTATTCCACCGAGAACAGATGCTGTTTTGATAGCAAACGGAGCTACCCAGTATTGTGTTCCTAATAAAATTCTTGTAGTGATTTCAGTGTTCCAGCTTGATTCAGCCTTGTAAGATAAAATCAAAATCCCTGCTCAATTCTTCCTACAACCATTACGGAGGTCACCTGTAGTGTTGGCTTTAATTGAGTCCATTCTTTCCCAAAAAGGAGACTAGTTAAACGGACTATCTTCTCTTCAGTATTCGGTTGGGGGGCGGATACCGAAGAGAAGATAGTCCGTTTAACTAGTCTCGTTTTTGGGACAGAATGGACTCAATTAAAGCCAACATTATCAGAAAAAGTGGGGACAATACGTAAAATACAAATGAAAAAAACTGCAGTGTGTCTTACATCTACTCTGACTTTTATTTCATTGCAGGCAGTATGAACCTGAGATATTTCATGTCAACTTAATTTTAATTTGTTAATAAACATCCATTCCTGCATTTCAGGCCTGCAACACATTCCAAAAAAAGTTGAAATGGGGACAATTTGGGCTAATAATGAGGTAAAAACTAAATAATTATGTGATTTCAAACAGGTGATTATAATCATGTTTTGGTACAAAAGCAGCATCTATGAAATACTTGAGTCTTTGATGAGCAAAGATGGGCAGAGGTTCTCCAAATGTGTGTGTGTCTTTAAAACCAATGTTTCAAAAGGCTGGAAGGGATTTGCATATTTCAGTCTGAGCTTTGTCTGATTTAGCTTGTTTTGCATTGTCTTGTTGAAAAATGCATGGAAGTCCCTGGAAAAAATGTCGTCTGCGCTATTGACGTACACAGACTGCGCTTAGTTCTGCGTTTTCCGTTACGCTAGTTTTTTCGTGGTTAGTGCTTTTGCCGTTATTTTTGTTTCTTTGTTTTTGCTTGCCCCAACGCCTTGCATTGTTAGTGGCTTTTTACTCTAGTTTTCAGCTTGTATAAGCATTTACAGTGGTGCTTGAAAGTTTGTGAACCTTTTATAATTTTATATTTCTGCATAAATATGACCTAAAACATCATCAGATTTTCACACAAGTCCTAAAAGTGGATAAAGAGAACCCAGTTAAACAAATGAGACAAAAATATTATACTTTGACATTTATTTATTGAGGAAAATGATCCAACATTACATATTAGTGAGTGGCAAAAGTAT
>JAJAGP010003587.1:0-69832 GCA_025084515.1 Ancistrus triradiatus
AGTGTTCCTGTGCCAGCTCCGAGGGCGACAGTGGATCCAGTAGCCTTGCCGAGGGTGAGTGATCCAGTGCCAGCACCGAGGGTGATGGATCCAGTGACCGTGCCGAGGGCGAGAGTTCCTGTGCCAGCACTGAGGGTGACAGCGGATCCAGCAGCCATGCCAAGGGTGAGCATTCCTGTGTCAGCGCTGAGGGCGAGTGTTCCTGTGCCAGCACCGAGGGCAACGGATCCAGTAGTCATGCTGAGGGCAAGTGTTCCAGTGCCCTCACCGAGGAGATCTGCTCCAATAGCCATACCGAGGGCGGCTGATCCTGTGGACATGTTGAGGGCAGCGGATCCAGTAGCCATGCCGAGGTCGAGAGAGGCCTTGCCAGAGGCCGTGCGTTCCCGTATGGACCTGAAGGAGGCCGTATGGTGGAGGGGCTCTGTTGCACGGATCGGTTTGTTTACTGCGTTTGCCACCCGGTTCCGCCCGGAGAGGAAACCCCCAGACAGGACTGGAGGATCCGAGAGGTCTGTCATTAAGGAGCCTTGGGGGGGGTTATGTCACAGAGCACCGAGCAGAGGGAGAGGCTAGGGCACTTCATGTTATTGTCTTCAACTGCACTGGACAGTATTTAGGCAGGGCCCTAGCTCTCCCAATATGAGGGTTAATTTTGTGGAATACGTTCCTTCTGAGTGTTGCGGCGGTTTAATGGCTTCAGGCCATATTTATGTTTTGCGCGCGCTCACCGTCTGTTCTTGGGGACTTTGTATGCCGGGTAAGCCACTTATGTTGAAACAAGTGCGGTTATACTCGAACATTCCTGTTTGTACTATGCCGGTAGCCGCGGTTGTTATATTAAGTTCACTTACAGTCTGGCATTCCTGTTTGTACACGCCGGTAGCCACGGTTGTTATATTAAGTTCGTTCACAGTCTGGTATACCTGTTTGTATACGTCGGTTTGGCCTTAGTTGTGTTAGGTTTGGTTATATTAAATGACTATGGTTATCACAGTTGAACCTGCGTACGTCTCCTACATGCCCATTGAGCCCTGTCGTAACAACAGCTATGTCCCTACTTTTATAATTTCATAATTTAATTTATTTAAAACCCACTTTGACAGATTTTATTTCATCCAAGGTTTGTGTGAAGAAAGTGTAGCACATTTTTAAAAAATGTTTATTTAAGAGACAGCTGTCCCGTAGCACAGGACTCGTCATGCCGGCAGGTTCCCCAGCTTCCTAGTGTTTACCCGAACGCTTCACCGGTAATCCAGCCTTTTGCCGGCCGTTTATTAACCAGTGTGTTTGGTACTTTGAGAAATTCTCCTTGGATACTGAATATGCTAAAGTATCATTCGTTTTTTTTCGTCTCACCGGTGAAGCCCTACGTTGGGCCACCCTGGTATGGCCGGTATTCAAGGCTGGAACCGTTGGGGGAATTTTTGCAGGAGCTGAAATTTTGTTTTGAGACCCCACGGGGTTTTACGGACAGAACGTCTAAGCAGGCTAGCTTGGGACCAAGGTCCATCGACTGCCCGCGAGAAACCCCATTCAGCCGTGCGCTACAGGATCCCCCCTTCAATAATTACAAAAAGGGGGTACACACCTGGGTCCCGTAATTCAGGATTTAGATTTGCTAGCTCAGTAAAAGAGCCGAAAGCATCTTCTTATGGTGTTTCTGAAAATGTTAGCTCAGTAAAAGAGCCGAAAGCTTCTTGTTATGGTGTTTCTGAACAAGCTAGCTCAATTATTGAGCTGATAGCTTCGCATAGTCATGTTTCAGAACTAGCTCAGTAACAGAGCCGATAGCTTCTCTTTGTCATGTTTCTGTACAAGCTAGCTCAGTAATAGAGCCGATAGCTTCTTGTTGTCCTGCTTCTGAACAAGCTAGCTCAGTTATTGAGCCGATAGCTTCTCTTTGCCATGTTTCTGAACGAGCTAGATCAGTGTTTGAGCCGATAGCTTGCATTGTCATGTTTCTGAATAAGTTAGCTCCGTTATTGAGCCGATAGCTTCGCATTGTCATGTTTCTGTACAAGCTAGCTCAGTGTTTGAGCCGATAGCTTCTCCTAGTCATGTTTCAGAACAAGCTAGCTCAGTAATAGAGCCGATAGCTTCTATTTGTCATGTTTCTGAACAAGCTAGCTCAGTAATAGAGCCAATAGCTTCACGTTGTCCTGCTTCTGAACAAGCTAGCTCAGTAATAGAGCCGATAGCTTCTCTTTGTCATGTTTCTGAACAAGCTAGCTCAGTTATCAAGCTGACAGCTTCTCTTTGTCATGTTTCTGTACAAGCCAGCTCAGTTATTGAGTTGATAGCTTCTCTTTACCATGTTTCTGAACAAGCTAGCTCAGTGTTTGAGCCGATAGCTTCTCCTAGCCCTGTTTCAGAACAAGCTAGCTCAGTAATAGAACCGATAGCTTCTCTTTGTCATGTTTCTGAACAAGCAAGCTCAATTATGGAGCCGATAGCTTCTTGTTGTCCTGTTTTCTGAAACAAGCGTAGTCAGATGTTGAGCCGATAGCATTTCCCCGTGGTGTGTCAGAACTCGCTAGCTGAGATGTTGAACCGATAGTGTCTTGTCGTGGTGTGTTTGTACTTGCTAGTTCATTTGTAGAGCTCATAGCGATCGATGTTCGGGTGTCTCAATTCGCTAGCATTGTACCGATTCCAGCACCATGGACTGTTGCACCATGGACTGTTGCACCATGGACATTTGCGCCACGGACATTTGCGCCACGGACAGTCGCACAACGGACATTAGCGCCGACTCCCGCGCCACGGACAGTATCGTCGGTTCTCGTGCTGCCAAGGACGAGTGTTCCTGTAGCCATGCTGAGAGCGAGTGTTCCTGTGCAAGCTCCGAGGGTGAATGGTCCAGTGGCCGTGCCGAGGGCGAAGGTTCTTGTGCCAGCACCGAAGGCGAGTGTTCCTGTGTCTGTGCGGAGGGTGAAGGATCCAGTGGCCGTGCTCTGAGGGCTAAGGTTTTTCCTGTGCCAGACACCAGGTCAACAGCGGATTTAGTGGCCATGCCGAGGGCAAGTGTTCCTGTGCCAGCTCCGAGGGCGACAGTGGATCCAGTAGCCTTGCCGAGGGTGAGTGATCCAGTGCCAGCACCGAGGGTGATGGATCCAGTGACCGTGCCGAGGGCGAGAGTTCCTGTGCCAGCACTGAGGGTGACAGCGGATCCAGCAGCCATGCCAAGGGTAAGCATTCCTGTGTCAGCGCTGAGGGCGAGTGTTCCTGTGCCAGCACCGAGGGCAACAGTGGATCCAGTGGCTGTGCCGAGGATGAGTGTTCCAGTGCTCGCACCGAGGAGATCTGCTCCAATAGCCATACCCAGGGCGGCTGGTCCTGTGGACATGTTGAGGGCAGCGGATCCAGTAGCCATGCCGAGGTCGAGAGAGGCCTTGCCAGAGGCCGTGCGTTCCCGTATGGACCTGAAGGAGGCCGTATGGTGGAGGGGCTCTGTTGCACGGATCGGTTTGTTTACTGCGTTTGCCACCCGGTTCCGCCCGGAGAGGAAACCCCCAGACAGGACTGGAGGATCCGAGAGGTCTGTCATTAAGGAGCCCTGGCTTTGTCTCCAGCTCCAAAGGGGGGGGGGTTATGTCACGGAGCACGGGACTCAGTTTCGTTATGCCTCTCCGTGTCGCCAGGGGGCAACAGAGACAAGACCTGGGCGGGGTTCCACCGGTCTGTGAAGCAGCAGAGGGAGAGGCTAGGGCACTTCATGTTATTGCCTTCAACTGCACTGGACAGCATTTAGGCAGCGCCCTAGCTCTCCCAAGATGCGGGTTAATTTTGTGGAATACGTTCCTTCTGACTGTTGCGGCGGTTTAATGGCTTCAGGCCATATATATGTTTCACACACTCACCGTCCGTTTTTGGGGACTTTGTATGCCGGGTAAGCCACTTATGTTGAAACAAGTGTGGTTATACTCGAACATTCCTGTTTGTACTATGTCGGTAGTCGCGGTTGTTATATTAAGTTCGCTTACAGTCTGGCATTCTTGATTGTACACACCGGTAGCCACGATTGCTATATTTAGTTTGCTTAAAGTCTGGCATTCCTGTTTGTACACGCCGGTAGCCACGGTTGTTATATTAAGTTCGTTCACAGTCTGGTATACCTGTTTGTATACGTCGGTTTGACCTTAGTTGTGTTAGGTTTGGTTATATTAAATGACTATGGTTATCACAGTTGAACCTGCGTACGTCTCCTACATGCCCATTGAGCCCCGTCGTAACAACAGCTATGTCCCTACTTTCATAAGCGCTAGCACATCCATCAAATTTCAAAGCAGTGCTTTAGGAAACAATTATAAAGAAATTGCCTTCCACTGGCACAATACAGAATCCAAAGTAAGGCACACTCTAGTGGAGTCCACACTAAAGTTTCTGGTCCAGTAAGGAGTATGTTCAAGTGACGTTCAAGAATGGTGAAAAGATAGTTGAATCTTTTAGTTGCAGTTATTACTGCACCAGGGGATCCCAACAAATAATGAAAGGAAAGGTTAACATACTTTCACCACTCACATATACTCTATGTTAATATTGCATAACTTTTCCTCAATAAATAAATTACCAGGTGTAATATGTTTGTCTCATTTGATTAACTGGATTGTTTTTGTATACCTGTATGATTTGGTTGAAAAGCTAATGATGTTTTAGTTCTTATTTCTGTGAAAATATTACATTTTGAAGTTTCAGGCACTGTCAGGCACTGCTGCAGGCACAACAGTCCTCATTTTACTATGCACTGAATCACACTGCTTAAATACTCTAAGGACCCACTGAGTCCCTGAGACTATTGGACCTAATTTTGTCTTTCCTATTAATTATACTGTACTTACCAACCATTTTACGTTAGTTAATGAATAATGATTTAATATGAATAATTTAATAATATTAATCTCAGTCTAGTCTTGCTCAAGAAAGAGCATTAATTCTTTCATGTGAACTGGAATATTGTCTTGTTGGTCATGAATGGCCATCAAGGGGTCGGTCCCCATTGCACAAATGTCTATAAAAACGACAGGTCACTTAGTTGGTCAATTCTTTTCAGTCCATTAACTATATTGAATCAAATCATTGGAGTTATATTAATTTAAACAGCTATGTTCTCTTCTTCGCATTTTTAGCTGCAGAAAGGGTTGCACTTTCAAATTCAGACATCAGAAGTTAATTTTTAAAATATTTGTGACTGGGTTCGAGTTCTGGCAGTGCCATGTGGCTAGGTTAAGGATCACAACCTCAATTACCCGTGTCTGAGGGGAAGCCAAATGGAGAGGTACTCTTGCCAGGCCCTGCGATGCGCTGACATCCTTTCCAGAGTGCACTTTTGTCTGTGCCCAGACTTGAATATTCCTACCACCATGCTTCATTATTGGTTTGATACTCCTGTTCTTCTTCTTACATGAACCCTGTTACTGCCATAAATCTCAAGCTTGGATTCATAAATAAATATCACTGCTTTATAGTCATCTACTGTGAAATGTTTGTATGCCATAGCCCATGCCAAGTGTTTACCTTATTTACCTTTCTGAGAAGTGGTTTAAAGTCTACTTGTGCTTTGACAGCACTACAACAAAGATGTCTTTTGATTCTTTTGATTAGAGTTGCTCTCTCTTTATTCATTGCATTTTATATCTGTCCAAAAAGTTGCTGTTCTATCTCTCAGTTAACAAAGCTTTATGTCTTTTCCACCTGATGGTGTGGTATCTTGCCTCATCATGTTTTGAATACAATCCAGTTGTTGAATATTGTTTTAGAGTGCCATGTACTGTCTCCTCAGAAACCTTCAGTTTAGCCATGATTTGATGCTGAGAAAGCCCATTTGCTTAGAATTGTTGACTTCTGCCACGTTCACTTAATTGACAAATGTATTAACTTAAACAAGATTCTGATGCATAAATTAAATCTGCCTGAGTGTTTTCAATGCAAATGAAATAACTCAAGGAAAAGGTCACAGGCATTAGACTGTATTACAATTGGTGTCTCAAGAAATGTCATCAATTTTCTTTATAATAATAATCTATTTAACCTGATGTAACCATTGTAACTTCTTTAGAGAAGCTGACCCCAATTGTCAGGATGCTCTTATTCATAATAGGGATGCACCAGTAATAATCTTTCCATCATTGTACTCAACACAACAATATTCCTCTACCTCTAGTAAGCTACAACTCACTGAGAACATTTAGCAGGCACCATGTTCATTATGTTTGGAATTCTGTGGTAACATTGTTTTGGTTTTAGAGCTCAGATGTGAGTCTATAATGTCAGTTGTAATGCCTAGTGTAGTTTGAAAATGTTTGCTGTCTACTGCAATTATTTATCATAAAAACCAAAAGCAAATGCAAAAAAGTGAGAGTGCATTAGAGTAAATGAGGTCTGTTCGGAGCAGTAGCAAACAGATTGTACCTGGCATTAAGAAGCACAAGGGGCTTTTAAACCTTGAACATACGAAATTTGAATTTTTCAAATTTTAAATGCAAATTTGGTAATGGTTTTTGAAATGATGGAATAGTATACAGAAAAGCCTTTAATATGATTTGTATTCTTGTGCTTAATTTTCATAATTTCCTTCTTTGATTCCTTCATTTTCATACCCGCTTAATACCCAACTCAATGTCACAGAGGGCTAACAGAGCACCAATTCATTGCAAAGCACCCACACAAACACACACACAGGCACACACACACACACACACACACACCAGGAAACAGTGGAATTGGAAGGAAAAAAAAAAAAGACACAGGAGTGGAAGCCACGTGCAGGTTTATTGCCATAAACACGAAATCCAGATACAAGCAGAGTCAGAAATCAGAAGCAGCATACCACACAATCACTACACCAGAGACACAGATCCAAAAGCACTAACCAGGTTACACAACCAAAAGGGTCAGAACCAGTAACATCCAATACCAAAAACCACTCAGAATTGCACAATAGGGCTAGAACAAGACTTTACAGACTCTAAGCCTTGCCCTGGCTCCGTTTATATACAAAATGGCCAACTTTCATGATTTGGTGAACTACAACCCCAAATCTGAAAACGTTGGAACAGAATGGAAAATGCTGTTCCTGCAGTGTTCCTTACATTTAGTTTTACTTTTATTTCATTTCAGACAGTATAAACCCAATATATTTCATGTTTTTCTCTGGACAGCTTCCTTTAATTTGCTAATAATCTTCCATTCCTGCATTTCAGCCCTGCAACACATTCTAAAAAAAAGTTGAAAGGGGGAAATTTAGGGCTAGTAATAAGGTAAAAAAAAACTGAATAATGATGTGATTTCAAACAGGTGATGTCAGCAGGTGATTATAATAATGACTTGATACAAAATCAGTATCCACGAAAAGCTGAGTCTTTGAGGAGTAAAGATGGGCAGAGGATCTCCAATTTATCAACAAATGTGTAGGAAAGTTTGTAGAATGATTCAGTGGAATGCTTCTTTATTCAACCAACTCGGAAATCGAATGGTCCATTAGAAATTTTTTTGTCCCCAATTTCGAACAAAAATTCCAAATTTGAACATCGGTAAAACCTGTAGGTGTATGTCACAACCTCAGGGTGTGTCTGAAATTGTCCACTCGTTTTCTCTTTCAGTGATCACTAGACTATTCCATGTAGAACACGTTCATTCACACACCATTCACACGATTTCAGACAAACCCTCAGTCTTGCCGTTGCAGTTCCAGTGATATGATGTGCTGAAAAGACTTTTTTTTTTCAAATTCTACACTCCTCAACATGGAAATTGCAACACCAGGAAAGTTAATGCCAATCAAGGAAGTAGCAGTTGTCACTGCTAGATCTGCAAATAATCGAATTTTCCAACTGTGGCATACTGGAGGTGTTATGGTTTGCCATGGTAAAATAAAGGCAAACCGTGAAAACAAAACTATAATGTTGTTTAGGACCCAATTGTAGTTAGCTCCAGATGGAATAGGTAAAGCAAAATAAGTAAATGAAAGAAGCTAAATACACAATAAAAGAACAAAACAAAAGGAAGGAATGGGTCTGCTGACAATGCAGTACCTGGGGATTGATCCCTGGTCACTGATGCCAGGGATGAACGCTCTATGATAATGCCACTAAGCAGCACAGAGTGATCAGTGGCTCAGGAGCCTAAGAGGAAAGAAATAGGAAGCCACGACCACGGACTGCAAACCTGAATGACCCCCAAAGTTAATAATGTAACGACAACAGTATGTAAGGCTGAAAGAAAGAAAAAGGCCCCAAGCTGTGCAAAAACCGCGCTGAGGTGAAGAGCGAAACAAATGAATACAGAGCAAACGCTCTCACTCATCCTGCGCATGTGCAGAGTGATGCAGCTCGAAAAGCGCGAGAGAGCGGGGAGTCTAGAGGCAAAAGGAAGCGCCGCTGTGACGCAGACTCAAAAATACAACTAGGACGCTAAGGCTTAAGGAAGGGAGAACCAAGGATGGATGTGTAATGGGCAAACTGGCCGATGGACGTGCCATGAAGGGGATAACACTAAAGAGTGCTACGGAGCGTTACTCGGAACGCAGAGAACGAGCGCGAGTCTGGTCAGCACATGCAGTATGCTGCCGACTTAGAAAGTGGAAGAAAGATACGGGTGAGGTCTCATCCGGGGTAAGGGCGAGACACCTGAGAGAACCAAAGTGTGCTCTTAAATAGCAACGCTGATGGGTGTTGCTAATACTGCAATCATGCAGCAATGAGCAGGTGCATGATTGAGTGAGCACACCTGACTGGGTGAGGAGACGCCAGCGATCTTGGCATAGAGGTCAACGAAAGTGACCGAGGCACAGGGGTCGGCAGGAGCGACCGTGGCGCAGGGCTTGGCACTAATGACTGTGGTGCAGGGGTCGGAGAAAATGACCGTGGCACAACGGTCGGCATGCTGGGTATGCTCAAGTCCAGACGGACCTTCTTCCGGAACCAATTAAGTTTGAGTTCCAATGTTCCACTATATGTTACGTGTCCACATCAGTACTGGTTCTGCCTTTAGTTTGACTTTATGTTGTGTTCCTTCTATCACTCTCTCCAGGCTCATTCCTGGCTTCCTTTGGATAAACACACATGTCACATATATAATTAATATATGTCACACACTGCCCTATCCATTCAGACCACCCTGCTGGTGAGCATGTGTGCATGTGTTTTTTTTAGCCATAGGAGAGAGTGAGAGAAGTGTAAACCAGAAGCAAGTTTCATGTTGGCAGCTTAAAAATTGATGTGACAATCTGGACTCTGTTCATGAATATAGTTATTTACTACATCCCACATAGAAGAAGCCACAATAAATCAAATATGTTCGAAATGTTGCCCACCAAATTGCTCTGGATCTGCTAAGTGTTGTAAATGTAATTTGTTGCACTCTTGCTTGTAATGTAATGTAAATGTAATTTTATTTTATTCTATCTGTCTGCCTTTCTTTCTGTCAGGCACGGTTCTGGTGGAGAATATGCAGATTAACGGTCGAGCTCAGGACCCAGGACGTACCATCTCTCTAACGTTGCTGGAGAATTTTGATCACTGGGTCATACTGGACCCTGCACTTCAAAGACTCTACCTCAACAGCACTGGACGAGTACTGGACCGAGACGTATGTAGATTATTTTACTCTTGTAGAAAAATTTAATGGCACATGACTAAAAGTGTGAACAATTTAATCTAGAAGAAGAATCAAGTGCAATAATTCCTATGTAGATGTGCCACATGGATCCACAACCCCAGTAACAGTACAAAGTGAGAAGGAGACAGGTGGTGTTTAAACTAGTAGACTAGTTGAGACAATTTATATGAAACAAGTACATTCAGTTCAATTGGCTACCTGGAATGAGGGTCTGACATACTGTGGAATATTCCCACCACATACATTTACAGCATTAATCAGGTGCCATTATTCAGAGTAACTTACAACTTATACAAATTTACAATCCAAGCAACTGTGGGTTAAGAACCTTGCTCAAGGGTCCAATGGTGGCAGCTTGGCAGTGCTGAGATTTGAAACCTGGACCTTCTGGTCAATGGTCCAGCACCTTAGTACTTTACACATACACGTGTGTGTATATATATATATATATATATATATATATATATATATATATATATATATATATATATATACTGCTCAAAAAAATAAAGGGAACACTTGGGTCAACTTCATTTCATTTTGTTAATAAACATCAATTGCATTTCAGTGCATCAATTGCAATTCAATGCATTTCACACCTACAGCACATTTAAAAAAAAAGTTGGGACAGGGGCAATTTAGAGCTAGTAATGAATACAAAAATAAATAATGTGATTTCAAAACAGGTAATGTCAACAGGTGATTATAATCAATGTTTTGGTACAAAAGCAGTATCCATGAAAGGCTGAGTCTTTGAGGATTAAAGATGGGCAGAGGATCTCCAGTTTATCAACAAATTATTGAAATGTTTAAAAACAATGTTCCTCAAAGAAAGACTGGAAGAGATTTACATATTTCTCCCTCTACTGTGCATAATATCATTAAACAATTCAGGGAATCTGGAGGAATTTCAGTGTGTAAAGGGCAAGGGGCAAGAAGAAGATCTCTATTGATTGACACATTTCTAACATCACACAGTAGCTAACAATACTAAATGATATCAGTAGATAACACTATCAGAGAAAATGTTATCAACAGATAAGAGCATATGAGTGGAGCTGAGAAAATTGAGACAACACTCAATGGATTGGCTATTATATTCATCCTCCTTTATACCACAACATTTTGGAGTGCTTGCTCTACTCTAAGGGAAAACTATATGCGCTCCAGTACTACTCTTTAGGTTTTTTTTTCCCCAAGCAGTCATGCTGTACTTACTTACTTTGTGATGGGCTTTATTTGAAATAATTGTAATATGTGGTTAACACTCAGAACTCAGACAAACATTTAGTTATTAGAACTGTAGCTACTGTCAGGTAGCAGAAAGAAAATTTCTGATCTGAGAAATGCTGTGGGCGTTATCAGAGCAGAGCAGCACGGTAAAGCTTAATTATGCGTTCTCTGCTCTCATTAAATTGTTCACATTGTGCTCCACTCTCGTCCACTGACGTGTATAAACCCTAAACATGTTACTAGATTGTAAATGCTGTACAGTAGTTAGTTTTACAATGATCAGCATGGTTATTTTTAGAAAGTGATGAGTGTCTGGTGGCCCAGCAGCACTGATGACAGAGTGTTAGTGCTTCTAATGCATCAGGACTGCATGTGAACCTCTCTCTTCTCATCCAGACTGAGGAGGAACTTCGCAATCTGTTCAGTAGTCTTGAGTGTTTATTTTGTGCTAAGTACTGTAGTCTAATCCAAAACATATTGATTTACACTCCTTAACACTGAAATTACAACAGCAAGATAGAAGGTTTTGCAAATTGACAAAGTAGCAGGTGTCGCTAAGATCTGCAAATGATCATATTTTCAAGCACTTAGCTCCAAACTGTGGAATGTGGGAGGGGCATAAAAGCCAGATTGAAAGCAAAGTTTTTTTAGCTACATGAAGCCTCAAATATCCAGATCAAGTGGTGTGGGATGATCGTGTGGTGCCACCGTTAAATTGAGGTTTTTTTTAATAATTGTTTCCATTTTTCATCATTTGCATTTCATACATGTCTATCGATTCTGTGATTTCCATAAATCCATCACTTTTCCTTATTGGTGTTGCAATTTCAGTGTTGAGAAACATATTTAAGATTGACGAAGAGAGAGAAATATCTATACTGGCTCCATCTTATTTGATAGTTTTCTATTTATAGAAAACCACACAGACCTGATTAGAATGCAGTGTATCCTCTTACTTGCTTTTAAATTACCTTACCTTTAATCATTCTGTGTCAGAAGTTTCTATTTTTGTTAATAGCAATTTACTGTAGTATGAAAAACACACTTGGTGCTTGAAAATAAATATCTACTCGTTATCTGTATTAATGGCATCTGTTTGACCTCGTTATCTGTATAAAAGACACCTGTCCACAGCCTCAAACAGTCAGACTCCAAACTCAACCATGGCCAAGACCAAAGAGATGTCGAAGGACACCAGGCAGAAAATTGTAGACATGCACCAGGCTGGAAAGAGTGAATCTACAATAGGCAAGCAGGTTGGTGTGAATAAATCAACTGTGGGAGCACTGAAAAATGGAAAATAGAAGAAATACAAGACCACTGATAATCTCCCTCGATCTGTGGCCCCACGCAAGATCTCATCCCATGGGGTCAAAATGATCATGAGAACGGTGAGCAATAATATCAGGACTATGGCGAGAGGGACTCAAATTCTGCAGTGCCAGGCGTGTCCCCCTGCTTAAGCCAGTACATGTCCAGCTCATCTGAAGTTTGCCAGAGAGCATATGGATGATCCAGAAGAGGATTGGGAGAATATCATGTGGTCAGGTGAAACTAAAATAGAACTTTTTGGTAAAAACTCAACTCATCGTGTTTAGAGGAAGAAGAATGCTGAGTTGCATCATACCTATTGTGAAGCATGGGGGTGGAAACATCATGCGTTGGGGCTGTTTTTCTGCAAAGGGGGCAGGACGACTGATCCGTGTTAAGGGAAGAGTAAATGGGGTCATGTATTGTGAGATTTTAAGCCAAAACCTCCTTCCATCAGTGGGAGCATTTAAGATGGTACGTGGCTGGATCTTCCAGCATGACAATGATCCCAAACCCATTGCTCGGGCAACAAGGAGTGGCTCTGTAAAAAGCATTCCAAGGTCCTGGAGTGACCTAGCCAGTCTCCAGACCTCAACCACATAGAAAATTTGTGGAGGGAGTTTAAAGCCCGTGTTGCCCAGCGACAGCCCCAAAACATCACTGCTCTAGAGGAAACTTGCATGGAGGAATGGGCCAAAATACCAGCTACATTGTGTGCAAACCTGGTGAAGACTTACAGGAAATGTTTAGCATCTGTCATTTCCAACAAAGGTTATGTTATAAAGTACTGAGTTGAACTTTTTTCTCATTTTGTCTCTCATAGTTGAAGTGTACCTATGATGAAAATTACAGACCTCTTTCTAAGTAGGAAAACTTGCACAATCAGTGGTTGACTAAATACTTTTTTGCCCCACTGTATCAACGTTGACTGTTAACATCCAAGGCAGGCATATCTAATAAAATTGTTCCATATGTTCATAAAGGTTCTGTAAACTCACATGCAAACTTCACAACTGCCTAAATTAAGCAATCAGATTAGAAGAAATTAGAATAATTTCAAAATAAAATTCATGTTATGTCAAAATATGACATTTTTGAAACTGCCAACATTTTGACATAAACTACAGTGCATGTGAGGTGTTAGCTGCACCTACCTGCTTTCAGTGATGTAAGTATGATAGTGTGGCACTGGGGAATTTTTGATTGGCATTCATGCATGTTGTGTGTTTTGTCTCTCTGCCTTGTACCAACTATGCTACAGCTTGTGTGTCTCCTGTTAATAATCGCTAGTTTACTACCTGGCAATTGTTTTTGCTGTAGGTGCACATTCCTAAAACAAGTTGTCCTCTGCTGCCTCACACTACATTATAAAGCAAACAACCATTACCTAATAATTAGCCTCTGATTTATACTCACTGATGTGGAGGATATAGCTAAACGCACAAGCCAGCAGCCCCTGCTGTCTTTCTTTAGGAATGAAGCAATTTCCATTAAAAGAGAAGCTGAACAAAAATGTTTCTGTATGGTGTCATTTATAATTCTTAGACAGAAAGAAAATCAGAATCAGCCGGTCATATGTTAAAACAATCTGAAATTGGAATCGGCCAAGAAAATTGCAATCGATGGAGTTCTATTTACAGTCGTATGAAAAAGTTTGGGCACCTGTCACGCTCGCTGGCCACCACGCCAGCGTCACCTGCCCACGTCACGATCACACACACCTGTTCCTCATTTCCCTCATCACACCCACATTCCATTTAAGCCGCACTCACCTCACCGTCAGTTATTGATGTTATGTCACTGACGCTTACTCCACCGGTCGTGCCCCTACACACCGTCCCTCGTCTCGCGTTCCTACGCACTCCGTCCATTCTCCTCCAAGTTCGTCCGCGTTCCTCACATTCCCAGGTTTGTCACGTTTAGTTCACTTCCTTGTTTCATGCCCGTTTTCGGCTCTGGCCTCGTTTCTGTTATCCACCCGTTTTCAGTCCTCGCCTGTTCAGTTCGCTGTGTTTGTTTTCTGTTTGTTAATAAATCACCTCTTTACTTTTGAACCTGCGTTCGTCTCCTGCTTCTACTCCGGCTCACGCCGTTACAGAATAATCCGCCGCTATGGAGACGGCAGGTTCTTTTTGATTTTTCTTTTTCCTTTGGCCGTTTCGACGGCAAACCTGCCACCTGCCGGCCGTTCGTGGCATGGTGCGGGCAGTATTTTCATCACGTCCCGTTTGATTCCGAATATGCCAAAATCTCGTTTTTAGTTCTCCACCTCACCGATGAAGCCCTAATCTGGGCCACCCAGCTGTGGCCAATGCTCAAGGCAGGAACCTCGCAGCAGTTCCTGGAGATGCTTGAGTTTGGCTTTGGCTCTCCACGGAGCTGCACGGGCAGTAAACCCGCGGCTCTTGAGCCCATTCGCCCTGTCCGGCCGGCTCTGGTTGGTCAAATGCTGGATCCCTAGCTCACCACCAGCCGGACCAGTGTCGTCAAACGCCGGCGGACTCGTAAAACATCCGGTGGCACGGTTTCTACCTCCTCTAAGTCCGTGTTAGGGCCCTCAGTCCCCACGGTAGCACGGTTAGCGCCGCCGATTCCTGCACCGCGAACCTTTGCGACACGGACAGTCACGTCACCCCCGGTCGTGCCCGCTCCTGCACCACGGACGTTCGTGCCCGCTCCAGCACCACGGGTCTTTCTGACACAGACAGTCACGACACCCGTGTCTCGAACAGTAGTGCCAGTGACTGTGTCCAGGTCGTCAGTAGTTCCAGTGGCTGCCCCAGGGCATCTGCAGTTCTGGTGGCTGCCCCCAGGGCGTCTGCACTCCCAGTGGCTGCATCCAGGTCGACAGAGGCCTTCCCTGAGGCCGCATCCTCGACAGAGATCCGTCCAGAGAACGTCTCCTCCACGGAAACCGATTCGGTGACTGTCTTCTCCAGGGAGATGCATCCCGTCCATGGCTCTGCTCTCCAGCATCCCGTCCACGGCTCTGCTCTCCAGCATCCCGTCCACGGCTCTGCTCCCCAGCATCCCGTCCACGGCTCTGCTCCCCAGCATCCCGTCCACGGCTCTGCTCTCCAGCATCCCGTCCACGGCTCTGCTCTCCAGCATCCCGTCCACGGCTTCTGCTCTCCCAAGCATCCCGTTCACGGCTCTGCTCTCCAGGCATCCCGTCACGGCTCTGCTCTCCGCATTTCCCGTCCACGGCTCTGCTCTCAAGCAATCCTCGTCGAATTTCTCTGCTCTCAAAGCATCCACGCCGGTCACGACTCTGCTCGGCAGGCCACACTCGTCGGCTCCGCTCTCCAGGGCAACCTCCAGTCGTCGTCTCTGCTGGTCAAGAGCACGTCGCTCTCCGTCTCTGCTGTCAAGCCACGTTGACTCGTCTCTGCTGGAAACAAGCAATTCGTGCTCGTCTCTGGCTGACAAGCCCTCGTCGGCCTCGTTCTGCTGGACAAAGCATCGTCGCATCGTCTCTGCTGACAAGCATCAGTCCGCATCGTTGCTTCTGCTTGTCAAGCATCGTCGCCTCGTCTCTGCTGTCAATCAACGTTTCGCCTCGTCTCTGCTGTTCAAGCATCGCCTGCACGTTCATCTTGCTGTCAAGGCAACGGTCGCCTCGTCTCTGCTGTTGTGTCAAGCAACGTCGCCTCGTCTCTGCTTTGTTCAAGCAACGTCGCCCGTTTCTATGCTGTCAAGCAACGTTCGCCTCGGTTCTCTGCCGTCAAGCATCGTCGGCCTCGTCTTCTGCTGTTCAAGCATCCGTCCGGCCTCGTCTCTGCTGTCAAGCATCGTCACCTCGTCTCTGCTGTCAGCATCGCGCCTCGTCTCTTGCTGTCAAAGCATCGTCGCCTCGTTCGACTCTGCTCTCAAAGCGTCGACTCGTCGACTCAGCTCTTCAAGCGTTCGCATCGTCGCCTCAGCTATCAAGCGTCGCCTCGTCGCCCTCCGCTCTCAAGCGTCGCCTCGTCAGCCTCCGCTACTTAAGCGTCGGCCCTCGCGCCTCCGGCTCTCAGCGTCGCCTCGTTCATCGCCTCCGCTCTCAAGCGGGCCTCGTTCGACACTCCGCTCTCAAGCGTTCGCCCTCGTCGGACTCCGATCTCAAGCGTCGCCTCGTCGCCTCCGCACCCCAGCGTCGCTCGTCGGCCTCCGCTCTCCAGGCGTCGCCTAGTCGCCTTACGTACTCCAAGCGTCGCCTCGTCGCCTCCGATCCTCCAGCGTCGCCTCGTAGCCTCCGCTCCTCCAGGGCGTCGCCATCGTCGCCTCCGATCTCCAGCGTCGAACTCTGTCACTACCGCTCTCCAGCGTCGCCCTAGTCGGTGCCTCCCACGCGCTGACCGCCAGATGTTGGCGGTCCCCCCGGAGACAGCGACTTGCGACAGGGGGCCTCTTTTCTGGGTCCTGCTCCGTCTCGGACTCATTGGGGGGGGGGCTTCTCTCACACTCACTGGCCACCACGCCAAGCAATCACCTGCCCACGTCATGAATTCACAACGCACCTGTGTTCCTTCATTTCCCTCATCACACCACACCTCCATTTTAAGCCGCACTCACCTCACGTGGATTATTGATGTTATGTCACTGACGCTTACTCCACCGGTCGTGCCCCTACACACCGTTCCCTAGTTCTCGCGTTTTCTACGCACTCGGTCCGGTTCTCCTCAAGTTTCGTCCGCGTTCTTCCATCCCCATTTCCCCATTTTTGTCCAACGTTTTTTAGTTCACTCTTGTTTCATGGCCCGTTTTCGGCTTTCCGGCCTCGTTTTCTGTTTTATCCACCCGTTTTCAAAGTCCTCGCATGCTTTTTTGGTTCAGTTCGCTGAATTGTGTTTGTGTTCTGGTGTTAATAAAATCAACCCCTTTACTTTTGAAAACTGCGTTCGTCTCCTGCCTTCCCCCCGGCTCACGCCGTTAACAGCACCCTGATAATTTAATGATTTTAGTTTTTTATACATCATTGGTTGTTCAGATCAGCAACTTGAGTTAAATATATCATATAGCAGATGAACACAGTGATACTTGAGAAGTGAAATGAAGTTTATAGGATTTACAGAAAGTGTGCAGTAATTATTCAAACAAAATTAGGCAGGTGCATAAATTTGGGCACCCCAACAGAAAAATGACATCAATATTTAGTAGATCCTCCTCTTGTAGAAATAACAGCCGCTAAACGCTTCCTACAGCTTCCAGTCTGGATTCTGGTTGAAGGTGCTTTGGACCATTCTTCTTTAGAAACATCTCCAGTTCAGTCAGGTTTGATGGTTTCCGAGCATGGACAGCCCACATTTTCAGTAATATTCATGTATGGGGACTTGAGAAGGATGGCCATTCCAGAAAATTGTACTGGTTCCTCTGCCTGAATGCACTTAGTAGATTTTGAGGCAGGGTTTGGTGTCTTTGGCCTCGGTGCAACTTTGCACGATTTTTTGTTTTTGAACATTGTTCCAAGAATCTGGAGATGATATTAACTGGAACCATGCAAACCTCAACTTTAACAAGATTCCTAGTTACCTACACTGCCACACAGTCCACAGCATGATGGACCGCCACCAAATTTTACTGTGGGTAGCAAGTGTTTGTCTTGGGACGCTGTGTTCTTTTTCCGCTCCTTGTTGTGTCCAAATAACTCAATTTTAGTTTCATCAGTACACAGCACTTTATTCCAAAATGAAGCTGGATTGTCCAAATGTGCTGTAGCACACCTCAAGTGACTCTGTTTGTGGCGTGTCGGCAGAAAAGGCTTCTTCTGCATTACTCTCCCATACATACGGCTCCCATGTTGCCACTCTTCAGAGAAGATGCAGAAAGAGGAGAAAAACTTCCAATTGGCCACCTTAACACTTTCTTATAGTTGGATTCACTTGTGTATGTAGATCAAGGGTCAATGAGCTTACAAAACAAATTTTGTGTTCCAATAATTAGTGCTAAAGGTATTCAAATGACAAGGGTGCCCAAATTTATGCACTTGCCTAATTTTGTTTGAATAATTACTGCACACATTCTGTAAAACCTATAAACTTAATTTCACTTCTCAAATATCACGGTGTTCATCTGCTATATGATATATTTACCTGAAATTGCTGAGCTGGACAACCAATGATTTATAAAGAAAAATCATGAAAATTATCAGGGGTGCCAAACTTTTTCATACGACTGTAGCGTATGTTACCATTTTATATGTTTTTATTCTTATTTCTAAATAAAAGGATAAATATAATAAAATATGAAAAAGTACTCTTTGTGTGTTGAGTGTGTATAATTCAACATGTAATAAGAAACAGGTCTTTCATGTGGTCTTTTTATAAAAATGTATCATTATATATTGAATATATATGGATATTGAATTCATATTGCACAGGTGAGAGGGGTGAGAAATGTGCATAGTAACAAGATAAGCTACAGTACATTCATTAATTGTACAGTTACAGTGTGCATACACTAAAATGTCCTTTATGTAAAAATGTGATGGGTATCCAAGAGCAATAAATGATTATGTGTGAAAAACATGGGCACTGGTAAAGGTACATTTACAGTGGTGCTTGAAAGTTTGTGAACCCTTTAGAATTTTCTAGATTTCTGCATAAATATAACCTCAAACATCATCAGATTTTCACACAAGTCCTAGATAAACAAAACCCAGTTAAACAAATGTGACAAAAGTAGTATACCTGGTCATTTATTTATTGAGGAAAATGATCCAATATTAGATATTAATGAGTGGCAAAAGTATGTGAAGCTCTAGGATTAGCAGCTAATTTGAAAATGAAATTAGAGTTGGGTGTTTTCAATCAATGGGATGACAATCAGGTGTGAGTGAGCACCCTGTTTTATTTAAAGAACAGGGATCAATCAAAGTCTGCTCTTCTTAACACGTTCCACAAACAAAGAACATTTCTGAGGAGCTCAGAAAAAGAATTGTTGATGCTCATCAGGCTAGAAAAGGTTACAAAGGCACTCTAAAGAGTTTGGACTCCACCAATCCACAGTCAGACAGATTGTGTACAAATGGAGGAAATTCAAGACCATTGTTACCCTCCCCAGGAGTGGTCGAACAACAAAGATCACTGCATGAGCAAGGCGTGTAATAGTTGACGAGGTCACAAAGAACCCCAGGGTAACTTCTAAGCAACTGAAGGCCTCTCTCACATTGGCTAATGTTAATGTTCATGAGTCCATCATCAGAAGAACATTGAACAACAATATTGTGCATGGCAGGGTTGCAAGGAGAAAGCCACTGCTCTCTAAAAAGAACATTGCTGCTCGTCTGCAGTTTGCTAAAGATCACATGGACAAGCCAGAAGACTATTGGAGGAATGTTTTGTGGACAGATGAGACCAAAATTGAACATTTTGGTTTAAAAGAAAAACGTTATGTTTGGAAAAAGGAAAACACTGCATTCCAACATAAGAACCTTATCCCATCTGTGAAACATGGTGGTGGTTGTATCATGGTTTGGGCCTGTTTTGCCGAATCTGGGCCAGGACTGCCATATTTATGCAGAAATGTAGAAAATTATAAAGGGTTCACAAACTTTCAGGCACCACTGTACATTTAGAGTATTTATCAGATGCCACTTTCCAATGTGACTTACAAAATTGCTTTGTATTCTCCCTAGTAGATGTTCATGTTCCTGTTAGTACACAATGTTTGTAAGCAATAGCCCAAAAATATAATTCAACCAGAACCTGCTAGGATCTGATATAGGTAAATCAACAAAACACACAAGCACAGCAGTACAGGTACTTGTATTGAGCCTTTCAACTTTGTGTATTTGCTTTAATAAATATGTACTGATTCTTTCTCTTTTCTTCTTTATTCTCTCTCTCAGCCCCCCAGCTACATCACCACCATAGTGGTTCAGGTTCAGTGCACTAACGAGCTGGTGGGTACGGTTATACTGCATGAGGTACGAATCGTTGTGCGTGATAGGAACGACAACGCTCCGCAGTTCTCACAGCCACGATACTATGTAGCAGTCAATGAGGTGAGGACACTACTGCTGCATGCTAAAAAAAACGCAAGCCTTGAATTTACTGACTAATTACTGCGCTTTTTGCTATACAAAGTAATGCATGTTCTTGGCCAGAATGGCAGAGGCCCTCCTGACTTCCACCGGTCTCCAATGTTCTGCCTCTCTCTTCCTATTTAACAGCTTAATTTCTTTCTGCACCATGCAAGAGATATTAAATGGTGAATTAATATCAGGCCAAAATTCTGTATGCACAAGGCACTTTGCATGGCTGTGCTTCAGGCTCTAAGAGTTTAATTTTCAGGCTTGGCTTATTTTCAGGTGAGACAAATACAGTTCAAATCCAATCCAATAATTGGCCAGAACTGTCTGCTGTGTGGATGAGGCTTCCGACTGCGTGGGAAAACTAGGCTGCTTATCTTGATTAAAGTGATTGACATAATCATTCAATGCATTGTTTGTAGGTGAAAGAGGAAGTAAGGGATAGAGAGGCTGACGCTGAAGTAATTACATGGGCAGCTCTCATAACCCCTTAGTCCATCAGATTGTGTGTTGGCTGCTTTTCTCAGTTACTCTATCAGAGCTGGAGCACATTTACATACATACCCGCAGACTATTGCAATACACAGTTTTGTAACATTTTAAGGGATTTGACTTGAAGTTTATTTGTCCCACGTCTAACCCTAACTGTTTTAGCCTCTCTTACAAAATATGGCCCTATGATTTTTATAATCCAAAAAACATAATCTAGAAAACACAGAATTACAGAACTGATGATATTCGGTATGGGGATATAACTTCTAGCCGTGAATATGATTGCACTGGACATTAAAGATTTTGCTTGCTCGACACTTTTGGATGTATTTTATGGATTTTGTCTTGTAGATAACATGTTTGTGATCTCTCATTTTCTTATTTTACAGTGGTGATTGAAAGTTTGTGAACTCTTTGGAATGTTCTACTGTATATTTCTGCATAGATATGACCTAAAACATCATTAGATTTTCACACAAGTCCTGCAAGTAGATGGAGGGAACTCAATTAAACAAATGAGTGAAAAATATTATTCTTGGACATCAATTTATTGATCAATTTATTTGATAACTTATTGATTTGGCTGAAGTTTGAATATGGTTTTTCTTGGTTTTTCATTAATTTTGCCACTTTTTCCACCATTACACAAATTAAATAGCCTAAATGAAATTTTGTAATTTTTGCTTTTCAAGCAAGACTGTTTTTTCTTACTGAGAAAATAAACAAAACTTCTTTATACATTATAACATTTATAAAAACATTATACATTATAAAATCATTTTAACTTTTTTGTTGAATGACATATTCTTAGGGTGGTTGTCTTGCTGAATGACCCCATTTCTCTTGAGATTCAGTTTACACAGAGATGTAATGACATTTTCTTTTACAATTTGCTGGTATAATTCAAAATTATTTTTTTCCACCAATGATGGCAAGCCAACTTGGCCCAGATGCAACAGTTATTTTATTCTGCAATGCAGTGTTTTTCTTTCTCCAGACAAAATGCTTCACATTAAGAAATTCTATTTTAGTCGGATGCAAAATGTTTTTCCAATAGCCTTCTGGATTATCCATTTGATGGGCAGCAATTTTCACACCATTGTTGTTCAGTATTCTCGTAATGTTAGACTCATGAACGTTAATGTTAGTCAATGTGGGAGAGGTCTTCAGTTGGTTAGAAGTTACCCTGCACTCCTTTGTGACCTTGCGGTCTATTACACACCTTGCAGTTGGAGTGATCTTTGTTGATTAACTGACTATCAATCTTGAATTTCCTCATTTTGTACACAATCTGTATGACTAATACAAAGGAAAAATGAATGAATAATATAATGAATAATATTTTGGTCACATTTGTTTAATTGTACTTATGTACTTTCAGAACTCGTGTAAAAATATGTTGATGCCAGCTGGTTTGGTTTGGCCAAGCACGCTTGTCAAAATAGACAAACCCTGGGTCGCCTTGTTGTGCTGCGTATATTGCACTCTACTGAATTCTCGGTTGGTGCTAACAAATGTGTAATGCTCTGTAAAATAGTATATTAAACAGGCAAGAACTGTGCTTGAACAGGCAAGAACTGTGGAGAGAAGCCCGGCTTGCTTTGAGTGAGTAGTGCTGGAGAAATAGGCTATGTTATTTAATTATTTGTCCATCTCCGTGTAAATATTATGTGATGTAGTTGCAACAAGAACAATTTATTTTACAAAGATGGGAGGGGTCAAATGTAATTGAAAATAAAAATGAGACCGTCTTTAAATATTATACATAGCCTATTCCATGACTTGTTTCATCTCTTCTGCGTCATGTTTTCATTTGAGTTAAATAAACTGTATGTGACTTATGGCTGTCAGTTTCTCAGGAATGCTATTGTGAATACATTGATGATAATAGCCGCATCCATGCCTTCATATCTTCTTTAATCACTTGCCAATCGCCCTGAAAGGATATTATATTGAATATCATTCCAGTAAATCACACCCCAAACTCCCTCACAATAGACTGTAAGTTTATGTTTATCGTTTGGCCGAACTCATAAATTATACCATGAGTAGCATATATAAGTTATACGTTATAAAATGAAGAGTTGGTTTGGAGCTCAAAAGTGTCGACTCACTAAAAAGAGCTAGAATTTGCTTTATTATGAGCTTCTCCCTCTATCACACAAATGCAGACCCACAAGCACACACAGACCTGACAGAGACCTACGCTGATTTTGGCTGTTATATTATAAATAATGTAGCAGTATAGATAAATCATATCTGGGGATAATGCGCTAATACCTGAAGGTAGGACGGTATGAAAAACATCAAAACACTGCCGAAGCTTACTATGTAGTGTCAAATGATGCTCTCAAGTTCAGCAGTAATGAAAAATTCTGTACTGATGCGTAATAAAACAAGACTGGATTATGTTATGTTTGTAATTTATATGAATAAAATACACAAGTAGTGAAGCAATTACAGCTCTTCAAAGCATACAGTATTTCTTGTTAATTATTTCACTTAATAATTTAGCACAGTACCAAGCTGACTACAGAAAAACAGTTAAAATTAAGTACGTTCAATTAATTAGCATTTACTACATGATTAAAAAAAACATTTTTAATGTATTATTATGTAAATGTATTATGTGAACTTATATTAATGTTTATTAAAATGTGAGTGTATGCGGCTTTACAATATAAAAACATACCAACATAACATAACTGTTACAAGTAAAATCCAGTTTATGTAAAGCTAAATCTAAAATGGGAGAATTTTAAATGGAAATTGAGATTTTTTTTTATTATAGCATTATTCTGCTGAACCCAGTTCCTACATATTGTCATTTTCAACTAATTAGCAAATTTCAGTTCCCTTCCTGGCATGACATGGGTCTATTCAAGAAGGGGAAAGACTAATATGTGCAACCCATAAACAGAGTTTGATTCCAATGCCGTGATTGCTGTCACAATAATGTGACGTTGGCAAGGCTGATTGCATGATTGCTGTTCTTTCTCTTTATTGTGTGAAGACGTAAACTTTGCTCTCATCTTTGCTGTTGTGTTTGTGCTTTTCTCCTACTGGGACTGAACACTGCAGGATAGTATCGGGGGGATTTGGTGTGATTAGACGCTGCAGTGCCTCTGTGTGCTCAGACATGCTGAACATGTTTTGATAATTTGGTAGAGCAGTGTACATGCACCTTTCTTGAACTGTAGGACATTTTCATAATTGAGAATGTGTGTGAAGCATTAGATTGCTCTGCTTTTACAGTGTGTGTCTGTGTGAGTGTGTAAATACAGAAACTTCAGGGAGAGAACTAAACATATCATCACTTCCCATTTTACTCCATAAAGCAGTGCCTTCGGAACAGTCTTTGGAAACCCACAGTTTGTGTCTCTGGAGACACAAGCCTTTTGTAACCAATGATTATCAATATTGGGGTATCTGATTTCAAATTTCATTATACTTCCAAGGCGTGGTGCATATGTCAGTGTAGCAGTACATATCGCTTTAATGCATTTTACAGAAAATGGAATGCTAATCGATATTGATTCCCAGTTGGTTTTGTAATTGATATCAAACCAGAGTGGTCTTGTGCTTGTACATTAAATGAATAACAGTACTGTAGCACAAAGAAATGTCTCCAGAGACACAAATACACATGAACAGAACAATGTTGTTTTAAAATGTAGACATGTGCTGTGTTCTGATTACGTTTATATACATTTTATTTGTGTAGAATTATAAGGTAAATGATTGGCAGATACTAATCTGATGCTTGCTTTGAACAGTGGCTGCAGTTATTGTGGTGAAAGGGACAGTAAAAGAAAGGAGCATAAGCAAAGAGTAGACTAAAACATTTAGAAATAATCAGCCTCAGTCATGAAACCTTCGTAAAAAGATGAGCAAACTGCGAGTAAATTACGCGTAAAATGGACCTTCCCAAAAACTCTCCGTCAGACTCAGGAATGCCACGTAAACATCATATTTATTAGTACAGCATGTGCATGTTCATGAATACCAATCATTCTTAAACTGGGCATGTGCACGTTCCTTTATAATTAGCATACAATTATCATAATCCACACCCACAAATAACAAATGACCACTATATAACGAAGCGTCTGGAATAAGGAACACAACAAAAATCCTCCAAAATGTCTCAGATAAAGCAAAGAAAAAACTATTCTGATGCAGAAAATTATGTTTTATTGAATGAAATACATTCAGATCAACACCTTTTATTTTTGAATGTACATTGCTAAAAAAACGACTTGATAGCAAATGACATATATTGTATAATAGCAATTTTAAAATATTATAGAATTTTTTAGTCACTTAAATTAAGTGCAGTCATGTCTAATGACACTTTTGGTGTCTTTTGGACGTTACACAAACGTTATGCATGCTCAGGACCATGTGTGAATTGTTTTCGTACTAACATTTTGAGACTATGAACATTTTCATGAATGCAGCAATTTATGAAAAAAGTTTATAGTATTTAAAAAATAATATATATATATATATATATGTATATATATATATATATATATATATATATATATATATATATATATATATATATATATATATATATATATATATAAAAAATTATAATATATCGAATATATATAAAACCTGTAAAATGATGTCAGATTCTCACTCAAGTCATTATAATGAACAAACGTATTCTACAAATGAGTAATTATACTGTTTGTTAGACATTAATCATTCAGAGTAAAGGATGCAAGAAGTATGTCAACCTTTGTGCTATCTCTCTGGAAGTCAAAAGTTGAAAATTGAAAGTTGCATACTTTTCCAGGTACAGCTGGACAATACAGTGGTGCTTAAAAGTTTGTTAACCCTTCAGAATTTTTTATATTTCTGCATATATATGACCTAAAACATCATCAGATTTTCACACAAGTCCTAAAAGTAGATAACACTTGGTCATTTATTTACTGAGGAAAATGATCCAATATTATATATTAGTGAGTGGCAAAAGTATGTGAACCTTTGCTTTCAGTATCTGGTGTGACCACTCTGTGCAGCAATAACTGCAACTATACGGCTGCACATCGACTTGGAGAAATTTAGCACATTCCTGCATACAGAACAGCTTCAACTCTGGGATGTTGGTGGGTTTCCTCACATTAGCTGCTCGCTTCAGGTCCTTCCACAACATTTCGATTGGATTACGGTCAGGAATTTGACTTGGCCATTTCAAAACATTAACTTTGTTCTTCTTTAACCATTCTTTGGTAGAACGACTTGTATGCTTAGGGTCGTTGTCTTGCTGCATGACCCACCTTCTCTTGACATTCAGTTTATGGACAGATCTCCTCAAGTCAAGTCAAGTCAGATTTATTTATATAGCGCTTTTTACAATGGAGCATTGTCTCAAAGCAACTTTACAAGTTTAGATTATCTCCTAATAACTACGTCCAATCCCAAATTGAGCAAGCTTTAGGGCCGGACGTTGTCCAAGGAAAAACTCATGCGTGTAAGGAAGAAACCTTGGGGGACCAAGAACTCAAAAAGGGGACCCAGCCTCCTTGGCGGTCTGACATTTCCTTTAAGTTTCTCTGATATACAGTCGTATGAAAAAAAGTTGGGCACCCCTGATAATTTTCATGATTTTAGTTTATAAATCATTGGTTGTTCAGATCAGCAACTTGAGTTAAATATATCATATAGCAGATGAACACAGTGATATTTGAGAAGTGAAATGAAGTGTATAGGATTTACAGAAAGTGTGCAGTAATTATTCAAACAAAATTAGGCAGGTGCATAAATTTGGGCACCCCAGCAGAAAAATTACATCAATATTTAGTAGATCCTCATTTTGTAGAAATAACAGCCGCTAAACGCTTCCTACAGCTTCCAGTCTGGATTCTGGTTGAAGGTGCTTTGGACCATTCTTCTTTAGAAACATCTCCAGTTCAGTCATCTTTGATGGTTTCCAAGCATGGACAGCCCACATTTTCAGTAATATTCATGTCTGGGGACTGAGATGGCCATTCCAGAACGTTGTACTGGTTCCTCTGCATGAATGCCTTAGTAGATTATGAGCAGGGTTTGGGGTCGTTGGCCTCGGTGCAACTTTGTCACTGATTCTTGAACATTGTTCTTAAGAATCTGGAGATATTAACTGGAATCCATGCGACCCTCAATTTTAACAAGATTCCTAGTACCTGCACTGGCCACACAGTCCCGCGGGCATTATGGAACCGCCACCAAATTTTACTGTGGGTAGCAAGTGTTTGTCTTGGGATGCTGTGTTCTTTTTCCGCTCCTTGTTTGTCCAAAATAACTTCAATTAGTTTTAATCAGTACCAAGCATTATTCCAAAATGAAGCTGGATGTCCAAATGTGCTGTAGCACACCTCACGTGACTCTGGTTGTGGCGTGTTTGCAGAAAGGCTTCTGTCTGCATTTACTCTCCCATACAGACCTATACTTGTGCAAAGTGCGCTGTTATAGTTGACCGAGAAAAAAAAAAAAAAGGGGGTGACACCATCTGCAGCAAGATGAGGTTGTAGGTATTTGGAGGTTGGTCTGTGGCTGGATATGGACTGTTTCTACACCGTCCTTCGCCTCGGCCTATTGAGATTTTTTCTTGGTCTGCCACTTCGGAGTTCCTTAATAGAACTGTGCCTATTGGCTTCCATTGCCTCACTTGTTCCTGACAGTGGAAACTGACAGCTGAAAAGCTCTGAGGGCTTTTCTTTCCCTGAACCATGAGTTGAACAAACCTTTGTTTTCAGGCCATTGAGAGATGTTTTGAGGCTCCATGTTGCAATCTTCAGAGACGATGCAAAGAGGGAGAAAAGACGTCCAATGGCCACCTTAAACACTTGGTCATAGGTTGGAGTCACTTGTGTATGTAGTCAAGGGTCAATGAGCTACAAAACAAATTTTGTGGTCCAATAATTAGTGGTAAAAGGTATTCAAATGACAAGGGGCCCAAATTATGCACCTGCCTAATTTTGTTTGAATAATTACTGTACACTTTCTGTAAAACCTATAAACTTAATTTCACTTCTCAAATATCACGGTGTTCATCTGCTATATGATATATTTACCTGAAATTGCTGAGCTGGACAACCAATGATTTATAAAGAAAAATCATGAAAATTATCAGGGGTGCCCAAACTTTTTCATACGACTGTAATTCAGAATTCATTGTTCCATCAATGATGGCAAGCCGTTCTGGATCAAATGCAGCAAAACAGGCCCAAAAAATGATACTACCACCACCATGTTTCACAGATGGGATAGGTTCTTATGCTGGAATGCAGGGTTTTCCTTTCTCCAAGCTTTTCTTTTAAACCAAAAAGTTCTTTTTTGGCCTCATCCATCCACAAAACATTCTTCCAATAGCCTTCTGGCTCGTCCACATGATCTTTAGCAAACTGCAGATGAACAGCAATGTTCTTTTTGGAGAGCAGTGGTATTATTCTTTCAACCCTGCCATGCACACCATTTGTTGTTCAGTGTTCTTCTGATGGTGGACTCATGAACATTTACCCTGGGCTCCTTTGTGACCTCACCAACTATTACATGTCTTGCTCTTGGAGTGATCTTTGTTGGTTGACCATTCCTGGTTAGGGTAAAAATAGTCTTGAATTTCCTCCATTTGTACACAATCTGTCTGACTGTGGATTGGTGGAGTCCAAACTGTTTAGCGATGATTTTGTAACCTTTTACACTCTGATGAGCATCTACAACTTTTTCTGAGGTTCTCAGAAATCTCCTTTGTTCATGCCATGATACACTTCCATAAACATGTGTTGTGAAGAGCAGACTTTTATAGATCACTGTTCTTTAAATAAAACGGGGTGCCACTCACACCTAATTTCACTTTCAAATGAACTGCTAATCCTAGAGGTTCACATACTTTTGCCAGTCACTAATATGTAATACTGGATAAATTTTCTCAATACATAAATGACCAAGTGTAATACTTTTGTCTCATTTGTTTAACTGGGTTCTCTTTATCTACTTTTAGGGCTTGTGTGAAAATCTGATGATGTTTTAGAGGTCATATTTATGCAGAAATATAGAAAATTCTCAAAGTTTCAAGCACCACTGTAAATGAACAGCAGGTTTTGCAAAGACATGAAAAGTTTAATAGTTGGTGTATTATAACATTATACAGCATTTATATAGAAGTATGACAGTGATAATGTCCATTTATAACAAATGGATGTCACTTATGTATGGACAATGTAATCTTAATGTATGGACATTATCTTGGTATTTTTTCCCAAAGATTTCTTCGCAGTTTACCACACAAGTGTCACTGTTTTATTAATCCAACACACTCAGATTGCATAAGATTAAAATGTAGCAAATTTAAGATAGGGAGGCAGATCTTAAACATCTGCTCTCCTTCAGTGACCTTTTTGTTCTACTCCTATATGTGCTGGCTGTCCTATTAATAACAAACTGTTTTGCATGTTTCTTGTGTGTTATCATTTGCACAGTTCCTCAATGTACCCAATAACCACATGCACAGATTTAGCTTGATATGCTTAATTTCTTTTAATGAATTGTACTTTCTATTTAGTACCTTAAGAAATAAGGTCATTTTTGTACTACTCTATAATTCATACTTATAAAGCGATTAACCATAACATTAAAACCACTGACAGTGTGATTCCTGGGCGTCTGGGAAACCTTGGGTTCTGACATCCATCTGGATGCTATTCTGACATGTACCACCTACCTATACATTGTTTCAGACCGAGTACATCCCTTCATGGTATCCCTTAATAACAGTAGCTTCTTTCAGCAGGATAGTGCGTTTGAGGAACATGACAAAAAATTAAATGTGTTAACTTGGCCTCCAGATTTCCCTGATTTCGATCTGATCAAGCATCTGTGCTTGATCTGAGCAACACAAAGTTAGGCAGGTTGTTGTAATGTTATGATTGATCAGTGTATGTTCTCACATGGATGTCAATTCTTGGGCAATTCTGTTGCCTTCTGACTTTTCCACCTACCACCTCCACTGTTTACTATCTCTTAGCTTTTTTTGCCTTAGTCTATTTTAATTATTTATTTTTGCCTGCCTGGTTATGTATTCCCTTTTCCTGTCTCTTTCATTTTTGAATGCACTTTCATGTAATGTTAATGTTTGTTTTGCTACCCTTGTAAGGAACATCCATTGGCATAACGATTAATGTAGCTAATTAATACTACAGCTACACCTATCCCTAACATTCACCGTAACCATAGTAACCTAAAGCAAATTGTGTTGTTTGACTGTTTCAAAGAAAAGTTGCTTTTATTTGAATAAATCGGCATAACAGTCCACATAAGTCAGAATAGCCAGGTTTTACAATCAAAGTATAGAAATTCATGCACACACACACACACACACACACACACACACACACACACACACACACACACACACACACACGTATGGCTTTCCATTGACATAATAATTACAGAAGCTTACACCTAACCTTAGCCTCAGTTTAAGTTTAACCATATTAAACCATTTTCGTTATGCTATTTTGATTTTTCAAAATAAAGCTGCAGTTTTTGTAAAAAGCAGTTTCCATTATGAGGACCAGCAAAATAAACAGACAAGGTAAAATTTTTAGATCTTTCCTCAAGATTATATACATTTTGGACCACACACACATGATCACACACATCACAAAGACCTCAGAGGTCAACATCTAAAGCCAAATTGCAGTGTTCACAATCTGATGGCATATCTTTGATGTCAGTGCTGCTTGTTGCAGGATTGAGGTATTCTCTGGGTGTTAACACTTGTAAAGACACAACCAAATTATTTCTTGCAAGGCAAAAGGTATTGCCATTTTATTTATATATATATATATATATATATATATATATATATATATATATATATATATATATATATAATTTAGGAAATTGTCATACAATGGAAATATAATGAATATAATGGGATATACTATATAAGTATTATGAATTATTTTTCATTAATAATTAACAGTGCAGTGATATTTTAATGGATCCCAAAATGGCCCAATTTGAAGAAAATGCACTCCTTAGACCTGTACCACCATTTTCTCATTGCTGCTCATTGCTACAATGAGAAAAATCTTGGTTAAAATATTGATAAATTGTTAAAGGATTTGAATGAACAGTATCTTGGTTTTCAAAATCTTATGTTTTTTTTTTTTTTTCCCTTTATAAGTTAGTCGATAGTTGGTAATCTGCAAACAAAGCAAATTGTCATGTAGGGGTTCCTGTCAGTAACCACATAGCTAGACCCTGAAGGTCCAGCAAATTCCTATTTCACGACAGGTATTAAGAGAAAGAAATGATCTGGAAAGCCCAAACATCCTCAAGCAGTTCTTCAGCACCTGCTGAAATTTACTTTATTCAAAGGGACAGGGAAAAAAGCCTTTCAAGCACAGTTCAAGACCTCAGAAATCAAGACTTTTTTGAGAAGAACAATAACCAGAAGGTTGTCCACTGCAGGTTTTGTGTCTAAAAGATTTGTTAAAAATGCTATTTCTATTACAGTATGAAATTTCTGGTAGAATATGTAAAGTTTGATTCAGAATGGTTCAGTAGAGTTCTGTGAACTGATGAATCATGAGTTGAGTTGCATGGTGATGGTCCATAGAAGTGTCTTTGAAGATCTGGTGAGAAATACAACAGCGATAGCACCTCTACTGTCATTAAGCATGAAGGTAAAGGTGTCATGGCGTGGGGAGCCTTTTTATGTGCTGGTAGTGGTGAACAGCTTCACAGTACAGTACAGGAGTACAGGAAAACATTGCAGAAAGTTTCCCAAATATATAACAATTTTTCAACTACTCCTCAGATGCTTGAAGGCAGTACCATTGACCGGAACAACATTGACTATTCTTTATATAAAAATCTGTCAGCACATTTTTAAAGAATTTAATGATGGAAAATAAGTATTTGGTCAATAACAATAGTTCAGCTCAGTACTTTGTAACATAACCTTTGTTGGCAATGACAGAGGTCACCAGGTTTGCACACACTGTAGCTGGTATTTTGGCCCAGTCCTCCATGCAGATCTCCTCTAGAGCAGTGACGTTTTGGGGCTGCTGCTGGGCAACACGGACTTTCAACTCCCTCCACAAATTTTCTATGTGGTTGAGATCTGGAGACTGGCTAGGCCACTCCAGGACCTTGAAATGCTTTTTATTTATTTTTTATTTTTTTTGTGTTTGGGATCATTGTCATGCTGGAAGACCCAGCCACGTTCCATCTCCAATACTCTCACTGATGGAAGGAGGATTCGGCTTAAAATCTCATGATACATGACCCCCTTCATTCTTTCCTGAACACGGATCAGTCGTCCTGTCCCCTTTGCAGAAAAACAGCGGGCCTGGAGATGTACTGGCTTAAGCAGGGCGACACACCTGTCACTGCAAGATCTGAGTCCCTCTCGGCATAGTGTGTTACTGATGGTAGCTTTGTTACTTTGGTCCCAGCTCTCTGCAGGTAATTCATCAGGTCCCTCCAAGTAGTTCTGGGATTTTTGCTCACCGTTCTCATGATCATTTTGACCCCACGGGATGAGATCTTGCATGGGGCCCCAGATCGAGGGAGATTATCAATGGTCTTGTATGTCTTCCATTTTCTTACAATTGCTCCCACAGTTGATTTATTCACAGCAACCTGCTTGCCTATTGTAGATTCACTCTTCCCAGTCTTTGCAGGTCTACAATTTTATTCCTGGTGTCCTTCGGCAGCTCTTTGGTCTTGGCCATGGTTGAGTTTGGAGTCTGACTGTTTGAGGCTGTGGACAGGTGTCTATTATACAGATAACGAGGTCAAACAGGTGCCATTAATACAGGTAACAAGTGGAGGACAGAAGAGCTTCTTAAAGAAGTTACAGGTTTGTGAGAGCCAGAAATCTTGCTTGTCTGTGGGTGACCGAATACTTATTTTCCACCATGATTTACAATTAAATTCTTTAAAAATCCTACAATGTGATTTCCTCTTGCATCACCAAGCTGCCTTTTCCAACAGATACAAAGAATATAAAAAGTGACATAGAGACACTTTTTAGAAAAGAGATATCATGGTGAATCTTTATTTATTTATTTAGTTAATTTTATTTTATTTTTTTACTGGTGATAGAGTTTGTTATATGGAGCAGGTTGAGGGGGTGACTATTATGGCATGTGCAGTTTCACTCTATCTGTTCTTATGTTTTTTTTTTTAAACTCCAGCTCACCCCTGTTGGCACCACTATCTTCACTGGCTTCTCAGGAAACAACGGAGCCACTGACATTGATGATGGACCAAACGGCCAAATAGAATATGGCATCCAGTACAACCCAAATGATCCGGTACAGTAGAGTTTCAATTCTAGTTCCATTTTGTATCTAATGTGCAGCAACCTTTCTAAAACGTATCCACACTCATAGTGACACTTACACTTCTACACTTGTTTTCTTTTTTTCATTCCCTCTCCTTCTCTCTCAGATGTCGAATAGGACTGTTCGGGTGGCTAGCACACTGTCTGGTAACATTGTTCTTGCTGAAAGACTGAACTACGAGGAAAGGACACGTTACCTAATCATTGTCCAGGCCAACGTAAGAGACTACATTAAAATCTCACATTTTACTCGCATTGCTCTTGTGACTCTAATGGCTTTCTAAATGTAATGGAGCCTGTATTTATTCTATATTAGCTGTGTCTGAGCTTTATTGTTTTATTCTCATACACACAGGAACATTTCTTTCCATTTCATTTAGCAAGGCAGTTTTGAAAACACAGTCATTTAAAAAACAAACAAAAGCCCCTCTCTGACCCACATTCTCAATGATTGTACTGTCAAGCTTTGGCTATACAGCTCTACCAGATAGAGGTGATTTTATTTTTTATTTTTTTTGTTATTAATTGAATTATTATTATTGTTTGAGTCAAACCCTTTATTCAAATGTGTCTTGCTCTGGAAAATGATTTGGATAACAAATCATTGGATAATGGGAGAGAAATCAGTAGAGAAATCAATAGGATTACTTGGTTTCTGGAAAGTACTCCCCATTTTTACGATGGCGACTTACGATATTTTGACTTTATGATTTGAATCCGATAATACACATATGTACACATTCAGCAGAAACTGTACTCTGAATTTGGAAATTCTAACTTTCCTGGGTACGTGATACGGAATCCGATACTCTTTTCTCACGCTCTGATGAGGAAATCGGCAGTGCATGACATAGGTAGTCAGGTGGTAGGAGTGATTAGCACTGGAAAATTTAGCGTGGAAAAGCTGTGGTCGCATAATAATGGTTTTGTTTTACACTTTCAGTAGATTACTCAATAAATTACATGAGATATGCAATACTTTATTATAAAATAAGATTTATGTTAATGACTTTGTCCAACTGTAGTAAAATGTAATTGTTTTAAGCATGTTTAAGGTACGCTACACACTATGATGCTCTCCAGAACTCGGCAGTGCGTGATGTAGGAAGTCATGCAGAGGGAGTGATGAGCGGTGGGAAATTTAGCGAGGAAAAGCTCATCGTGGTCATGTTTTAAACACATTTAATGTAGTTCTATTTTGGTTTCATCTGACCACATGATATTCTCCCAATCCTCTTCTGAATCATCCATATGCTCTCTGACAGTCAGACGGGCCTGGACATGTACTGGCTTAAGCAGGGGGACACGCTTGGCACTGCAGGATCTGAGTCCCTCTCGGCGTAGTGTGTTACTGATGGTAGCCTTTGTTACTTTGCAGTTCTGGGATTTTTGTTCACCGTTCTCATGATCATTTTGACCCCATGCGTGAGGCTCCAGATTGAGGGAGATTATCAATGGTCTTGTATGTCTTCCATTTTCTTACAATTGTTCCCACAGTTGATTTATTCACACCAGTCTGCTTGCCTATTGTAGATTCACTCTTCCCAGCCTGGTGGAGATCTACAATTTTCTTCCTTTTGTCCTTCAACAGTCCTTTGGTTTACGATAAATTCAACTTACAATGGATTTGTCGGAACGTAAATTCTCCATCGTAAATTGGGGACTACCTGTATTCAGAACCGTCACAGGTTTTAATGATGTCAGCGTAATAGTGACAGAGGACTTTGATTGGCCCTACTACCTGCTTGTTCTCTGCAAATTGAGAGTCTGGTTCATCCTGCGTACCACTGAGTGCACACAGTCACTGTTTTACCACAGCTCTTTCTTCTGGCACTAAAGATACAGAACACAAAACAAAAAATAATTAACTCAATTCAAAACTGAATAAAACGAAAGTGAGATTTTACAATATCAGTACAAAAAATAATAATAATAGTAATAATAATAATAAAAAACCTTTATATATTCTGTCTTGTTTATGAAAGTAGTGTCAAAAGAGTTGCTATGCCATGCTATGGTAATCACTTCTTGTGTTGAGGTTGGTAGATGCAGCCACTGCTAAATCCAAAAACGGCATTGCATTTTGTTTTAAAGCACTAAGTAGCTATATGTCTGATAAAGCTGTTTTGAATGTCTGCATTTGAGTTGGGGGTGCCATTACCATTAAATAAGGCACTTCTTCGTGAAAGTGTCTTGACACCCTCATGAGAATATAAAAAGCTGCTTTGTATTACAACAGAGAATGGAACGAGACAACATCTAGAAACTGAATTACAGCTTTAGGCAGAACTCCATCCCTGCTAAGCCCTGTTTTAAGTGGTTTCTGGTTTCTGATTGACTATTGTAACCATTTTGATATTGCGTTATCTATGTTTGCATAACTATATGCATGTCATGTGTCTGGCTAATTAATAATAACACACTACTTTAAAAAAAATTAATGAGTGAGTATCCTTAGACCCAGCATGTGAAAAATATACATTAACAAGACCTGCAGTGAAGGCAATCGAGGCATCAGAGAGACCAGGCAATATGCTGTGATTTCATAAAGTAGGAAAACCCATAATTTTGCTGTATCACTAGAAATGCTCTATAAATCTTTCCCCAAAGTGTGCACTGCAGTAATTTCATCAGACACAGAACATAATAACATATCAGCTAGGAAGGTATTGGTCACATTTCAGACTTTCCTTTCAATCTCACTTTTCTTTAAAACAGAAAATAAATTGAAAGAATGTCACATCCTTTTGTTGTTCGGGTTCCTGCCGCTTTGCCCATTGGTGGTGTGAATGTAATGATAAACCTGTAAACGAATAAAGTTATAGCTGACGATTCATTGACATACTAATATATACTTGTATGTAGGTTGTGCGTGTGCTGGTCATAAAGTTCTGGTTGGCAGTATTCAGTTTGATCTTATGTTAATCAGTTTGGCTACAGTGCAGTCATTTATTGTGGTCATTTTAATAAACATATTGATATTTTCTGTAATCTTCAAATGAAATATTATCATTTTAAATACAATTTTAAATTAAATTCCAGGACTGCGATATTTATATAATACAAGCAAGCAATGTACTTGTAAGAAAAAATGGTTTAAAATGTATTTATTTATATAAGTGTTTCATGCAGTCAAAGCAGAGGCAGGTTGCAGCTCTGGAAGGCCATAAGAAGCAGGTGGATGCCCTGGAGTGCCAATAAAGTCAGATGGCATCTAAGGGAAGCTCATAGAGGCAGATGTTAGTTCCAGAACACCTGCTGGAAGTTACTTTGTGCCTGATAAAGAACCTGGAAAGTAATCTGCAGAAGTCTGAAGACCTTGGAATTCATACGCTGAGCTGAAGAAACCCATGTGAGGGTCAAGGAAACCAGAAAGAGGATCAGGGAACTCACACAATGTGGAATATCAGTAAAACCATAAAGAGAGTCATAAAAGTTGCACACTGTCAGTGGTTGACACAGCCTGAGAAGATTGCCTAGGTACAGGATGCAAGAGTGACGCATTTGGCAGAGACTGCCATAGCACTGTTAGCTGATTTGAGTTTCAGATTTGGCCTCAACAGGTTCCTTAGTTTTTTCCTGGGTTCTCTGGATTCTTGGCGTGGTGGGTCAGAATTTGTTGATTGTGGGTCCTGTAGCACATTTTTCTGATCCCTCATTTCAGTTGATCTTGTTCTTGGATATATAGACAATTGAACAACACTGACCATCTGGAATTAGTTGCTCCCAACCAAGACCTGCAATCTCAATGTGAAGCCCTTCTCAATCATAATTCTGGATGCTCAGTATGAACCACACTGTCTCTCATCAGGCTAAAGATCCATGACATATTTGAAATAAAGTCCTCAATAATAGGGTAAAACTTGTGGTGTGTGTAGATACCCATTATATGCGGGACAGATGGGACATGGGACCAAATCTATGGAATTACCACACTTGGAGGATGTTCTCTTAGCTTTTTGTTTTTTACTTTGTAGCAATTAAACAAATTTATCAAATTCTTAAAGTTCTGGCTACATGATGCATACCTCAAATAAATTGAATGAAATCCGATTTGAATAATAGCATCCAGATTAGATTCCAGATCAAGTAGGAAAAAATATAGACTCACTCAAATAATGAAATCATCAACCAAAAAAAAAAAAAAAACTGTTATAACTTTGTTGCTCCTCATTAGGCTTTTATGAATGCCTGATTTCTTTGAGGTATATATATATGCCTATACCTCAATGAAAAACAATATTCTACATCAAGCTGGTTCTAACTTTCTCAAATAACAGTTGAATTATCAGTTCTATGGGATAAAGCCCTGTCATGGGACAATTGTTTTAATTTCCAACATAAATTTTCAGTTGGATTGACTTAACAGTTTGCTGGACATATAGTGGTTCTTGAAAGTTTGTGAACCCTTTAGAACTTTCTATATTTCTGCATAAATATGACCTATCATCAGATTTTCACACAAGTCCTGAAAGTAGAGAACCCAGTTAAGCAAATGAGACAAAAATAGTATAATTGGTGATTTATTTATTGAGGAAAATGATGCAATATTAAATATTAGTGAGTTGCAAAAGTATGTGAACCTCTAGGTTTAGCAGTTAATTTGAAGGTGAAATTAGACTCAGATGTTTTCAATCAATGGGATGACAATCAGGTGTGAGTGGGCACCCTGTTTTATTTATAGAACAGGGATCTATCAGTCTCCTCTTCACAACACATTTGTGGAAGTGCCTCATGGCACGAACAAAGGAGATTTCTGAGGAGCTCAGACAAAGAGCTGTTGATGCTCATCAGGCTGGAAAAGGTTACAAAACCATCTCTAAAGAGTTTGGAATTTCAAGACCATTGTGACTCTCACCAGTAGTGGTTGACCAACAAAGATCACTCCAAGAACAAGGCGTGTAGTAGTTGGCGAGGTCACAAAGGACCCCAGGGTAACTTCTAAGCAACTGACGGCCTCTCTCACATTGGCTAATGTTAATGATCATGAGTCCACCATCAGAAGAACACTGAACAACAATGGTGTGCATGGCAGGGTTGCAAGGAGAAAGCCACTGCTCTCCAAAAAGAACATTGCTGCTCATCCACAGTTTGCTAAAGATCACGTGGACAAGCCAGAAGACTATTGGAAGAATGTTTTGTGGACGGATGAAACCAAGATAGAACTTTTTGGTTTAAAATAAAAGCGCTATGTTTGGAGAAAGGAAAACACTGCATTCCAGCATAAGAACCTTATCCTATCTGTGAAACATGGTGGTGGTAGTATCATGGTTTGGGCCTGTTTTGCTGCATCTTGCCAGGACGGCTTGCCATCATTGATGGAACAATGAATTCTGAATTATATCAGAGAATTCTAAAGGAAAATGTTGGGACATCTGTCAATGAACTGAATCTCAAGAGAAGGTGGGTCATGCAGCAAGACAATGACCTTTAGCACACAATTCGTTCTACCAAAGAATGGTTAAAGAAGAATAAAGTTAATGTTTTGGAATGGCCAAGTCAAAGTCCTGACCTTAATCCAATCGAAATGTTGTGGAAGGACCTGAAGCGAGCAGTTAATGTGAGGAAACCCACAGCTATTCTGTACCGAGGAATGGGCTAAAATTCCTCCAAGCCGTTGTGCAGGACTGATCAACGGTTACAGGAAATGTTTAGTTGCAATTATTGCTGCACAGGGGGGTCACACCAGATACTGAAAGCAAAGGTTCACATACTTTTGCCACTCACTAATATGTAATAATGGATCATTTTCCTCAATAAATAAATGACCAAGTATAATATTTTTGTCTCATTTGTTTAACTGGGTTCTCTTTATATACTTTCAGGACTTGTCTGAACGTCTGATGATGTTTTAGGTCATATTTATGCAGAAATATAAAAAAATTCTAAAGGGTTCACAAACTTGCAAGCACTGCGGTATCACTGAGTTGAAATGCCTTTCCAAAGCAAAAGCTTTAATACTCTTTGCTGTGAGTGAAGAGGCATTTTCATCCTGAAAAATGAATCCCTTATCACCAAACCTATTTTGTATTGATGAAATAAGAAAGTGTCCAAAATTTCAGTGTACATCTTTTCATTGACTGTTACCTGACATGCAAACTCCTGTCATAAATATGTGGAAAATTTTATTGTTTTCATAAGAGAGTTATCTCTATATGTTTCATTTGAGCAGCACCAGAAAAAGTTTCCAATATCGTCTCCTTGGTCAATGCAGATTTATGATTCAATATTGCTTTTATCAATTCTCCACTCCTCATGATTGCTTCTCTTTCCATGACCATAGCCTTATTTTCTTCTGTTTAGGTGTTAGTTCTTTTTTTTTGTTTGGGTTTTCTGTATTTCCATTTATTCAAATTAATTCATTATTATTATTTGCATTTTAATGTATATTGATTTAAGTTTTCTATCCTGACACTGTGACATCTTAATTGATCTAGCTAAATGTTTTTCTTTTATAACCATGCCATTTTGTTTAGAATTGCACCAAATTTTAGACACAGCTGCCTGGAACAGTCATTATCCTTTGCCATGCTCTATGTTGGATTTCCATCCAAGGAGATTTGTAATCCTTTCCATTGTTTCAACTGACAGCTCTCTTTTCAGGACTGTATTTTCTTTCAATTAACTCCAACAGCTCATTAAGGTTTGTCATCACTCCCTATTAACAGCAATCTAATGTGCATTTTTAGACTTATGCCACTGTAAGGTTTTGAAATGCAAACTGCAGTTAGATTCTATATTTTTTTATTCCATATGCAGACATTAATTTAAATATTTAAAAGTAATTTGTTTATGTATGCTTTGTGAAGCCAGAATGTTCAACTATTAAATAAAAATTATTTGATGTATTTTACTTTTTATTTGCTACACCTTAAAAATCTGTGTGTCATCTTATAAGTTGTGGGGTAGTAGGATCGTCTAATGATCGAAATTCAGCCATAGAAAAAGCAAGGTTTTGGATTACTGGGCTGTACATCATTAGTTATAGAAGGTGTTCTTGCAGTATCTTCTCCATTGTAGCAGACATTTTGTATAGATTTTGTTCTAAAACAAAACTGTTTCTAGGTTTACAATGACAAGAGAAAGTTGAGAGTTTTATTACTAACAGCAAAGATGAACAAATCTAAAATTGAACCCAAGAGCAGAGTAATGAACCAGACATCAAAACCATAGATAAACAATACATTATATGTCAAGTACAAGTCTGGCAAGACTTTCACCATGAGCGTCTTAAGCTTTGTCTTCTAATAGCGAAGGTGAAAGTGGAACAGATGTGTTGTTGATACTCAAGACGATGGCTTCCAGTAGGCAGGTGGAGTCAGTGCAAAATATTTTTGACCCCCACCCACTACTCTGAAACACATGTACGTCTTTTGCTTCCAAACTCCATTGGAATTTATTTTAAACATTAGAATTCATATAAAACTGCAACTTCTTATTGAACAAACAAATAATGTGGAAAATCACTTTTATAGTGGAATTATTACAAGTAATTATGTATATTCAATCTTTACAACATGCGTCATTCATTTACCTTGGTGCCCCCACTGCAGTTGTCACTTTATTACTCCCTATCCAAGTAATCACACAACTTGTTTAATTTGTTGTACTCTTGTGTTTTTTTAAATGCAATATGCCTGACCTAGTGTGTGAAATATCAATCTCTGTCTCACTGCTGTGCCTTAATAACCTATTGTTCTATTGATTGCTCTTAGATTTAAATATGACAAACTTGTGTAGTGAACAGAACAGTGAGATTAACTTTTCATGGTAAAAGGTCTCATGTATGCTTGTGTGTCTGTGTATCTATGTGTATGTATGTGTGATTATGTGTGTGTGATTTGTCAGGATCGTGCTCCATATCCAGCCAGCCGGCACACTGCCACTACCACGCTGACTCTGGACGTGTTAGACGGGGATGACCTAGGACCGATGTTCTTGCCCTGTTTTCTAGTCAATAACACACGTGACTGCAGCCCTGTCATCTACCGTGCCGCTATTCCTGAACTCATAGACCCGGTGAGAGCTCACCTATACTTCACTGCACATGCTTTGAGTCTACTGGGTACGTACTTGGCTTTATAGCTTTGTAGCCATTTAATAAGTTACCCTCATCTCTCGGGAAACTGAATCAGTAAAGGAAAAGTGAGTGCAGTGGTGAGTTTGTATCTCACCATCAAACAATCAGAGACCTTTTTAATGCACAACTGAAGCCCTCTTATTGTGAGAGTGTATTTGTGTGGTATTAGCCAGTTTTTGATGTTTTACTGAAGAGTTACTGTCAGCTCTAGATCTTTTGGCACTCATTGTAAAGACAGATATACAGTAATTGTGGTTAATTAGCTTAATCTCACAGTCAGAACATGAAAGACATGTACTGTATTAATGCACTGAGCACTGAGTCTTAAATTGATGCTTAATGATGGCTTAACGAAGGCTCTCAGGTGGACCAGTGATCTAACGTTCTATCCCACCACTATGGTTTGTTTGTTTCTTTGGATTTATTTAATGTTGCTGTCAGCATCAATGGCCATTTTAGCAACAAACACACAAAGTTACATTGATACACAATTTTACATTGAGATATATAAACACTTAGGTCGGGCCAATTTGGCATAATCAGTTAACCTAATGCATATATTTGGACTGTGGGAGGAAACCAGAGTACCGGTACCTGGAATAAATTCACACTGACACAGAGAGGACATGCAGACTCCACACAGAAAAGACCCAGGCTGAAATCCAGCTGAAATTGGTCCCAGGACTTTCTTGCCATGAGGCGACAGTGTTACCCAGCAAGCAACCGTGCCGCCAGGGATCACTATGGTCAGCTGGGTTTGACTCCCAGTGTATTCTTCCGGTGAGGGTGGGCATCTTATGCAAGCACGATTGGCTGTGTCTGGTGGAAGGGTTGCCAAGCAGGGCATCACCCCAGCACTGCAACAGTGACTGCTGACCAGCCCTGTGATGAACTAGTGTGCCCTTCAAGACACAGACTTATGCCTGTGCCCAGTGTCCTCCAGGGATTGGTCCCGGAATCCCTGTGACACTGACCAGTAGAGTGGGGATAAAATATGATGACAAAAAACGATTAATACAGGGTAAGAAATGAATTCAGTCTTTTTGCAAAGCAGTGTGTAGATTCCAAATTGGTAAGTCAGGGGTAACAGTAGAAAATAACAGAAAAATGGTAGAAAATAATCCCTGGGATGTGTACGGGTTAAAGCAAGCTCAAACAGGAAAGCCATCTATAAATCTATAGTAACATATAGGACATATATATAAACATCTATATATATATATAAACATATATATAAAAATCTATATAAACATATAGGAAATCAGACAGTATTTGGTAGAAGGTATCATACAGTATGTTATTCGTTTCCTAACATGTTGTGAAAGAGATTATGAGAGATGATGAGATGATGTCTTGATGAGAGAAAATTAAACAGATAAATTTGAACTATAGCAGTTTACTCTAACAGCAGTAGTTCTTGGATACATGTGGATACTTGAGCTTACCTTCAATGTGATCTCTACTAAAACCCTGCACACAAATTAAGTCTTTAAGACTCCACAAATCTCTGTACAAAAGCTGACTCAGTCACAGACCTAAAAAAATTATCTCCACTACAATCTGTGCATGTGGTCTCCAGATTTCATGCCATGGCCAATCTAAACAGACAAGCTAAACTTTCTGATGACACGTCAAAGAGAATGTTCCTCTTACCAAACCATGACACACAAACATCTCATTAGAGCATATCTTCTCTGTGTTTGCATATTGTCTCCTCATACTCCACTGTGATAGCCATCCTTAATATTGTGTTTTACGTCTATATGTAAATAATAAATTACTTTATTCTTAACAGAGGTTCAATTATTTCTGGTTGCATTCCAGCATAAGAACCTTATCCCATCTGTGAAATATGGTGGTGGTAGTAGCATGATATTTTAGGTCATATGTACTCAGAAATATTGGAAATTCTAAAGTATACCATTATGCTGTATTTCAGATGTCAGTATGTCTTAACTGTTTATGCTGAAAGAAATGTTTTGTCAAGGGTAGCTTTTTATATACTGTACATTCATTTTGATTATGACACACAAGTAAATGGATAACCTAAACCTACAGGGAGACTAAAACGTAGGTAGCTGTTCATTTATGGGTAAAACACAAGGGTATGACAAGTATTTTGAAAGTTCTGTCATATTCCATTTTCTAACTGCAGGTACAAAAGTGCATAGACTCCTGTCGTAGAACTGTCTTGATCACAGGTCATGTCATTCACTTTTACTCCTGAAAAAAAATACTGTCTCCAGTTATTCTCTGATGTTTTCTCTTTTGAAACTCTTTTGACATATGGCCAGAACCGTTATAATTCTAATTCACAGATGACAGCATTTCACTTGGTAATTGGGGGTTGGTGGATTTACTCAAAACAACATACTGTGTATAAACATTACAAGAAACATATTTATATTAATAGTAAGTTAAATATTGTAGTTTAAATAATTAATTTAGCAATTAATTGTTTGTTTGTTTGTTTTTTACTTATTTTTTCCAAATTTAGTAACGGTGCAGGAACACCAAATGGTTGATTTTAAATAGAGATCATGAATTAGGTCACTTTTTGATTAACAGGTGATATTGTAGATGTGCAGACCTAAACTGACCTGAAATTGTACTCTCATCTGGCTTTTGTTGAAATAATCATATACCAGTCCAGCATATTTATCATTAGTAGGTTACCAGCTTTGCTGAATACCCAGGTCCTATTTGTTATACTGTTGACAAAATTGCTATTCTTATGAGAGTGATTTGTGGGGAGCTTGAGTATGAGAATATTTTTTGTTATGAGAACATAATATAAAAATCAGAACAAGCATCAAAGCATAAAGCACAGGCATTAATCCTTTACCGGCCATCAACGAGGATTATACGTTTCACTTCGAGAGGGGAGACAGGAGCTAGACAGCTGTGTGCACTGCAGCGTTTCTCCATCAGAGAGACGAAAACATTGTAAATCACATGCCATGGCTTTTAGCTTGCTTATATCCTTCATAATTGATGTAAAATGGATTACAGATGGCTAAGAGTGGAGATTCTCTGATTTTGTGCTGTACCCTGCTGTTGTTCGTTGGACCTGTTATGGTGTAACCTCTGTGCTTCCTTTCCAGACATAGTTTATTTTTGTATTTGAGCATCTGAAGACAAGTGTTAGGATTAAACATGAAGCACACCCTCTGGTATTGTTCCCAGCATTTTATTTATGCATAATTGCCTTTTCTCTTGAATTCTCTGAAGCGAGTTTTTGACAGCTGTGTTGTTTACTGTAGTATTGAAATTTTAAATTGGAATGGGGATCTGTGTTACCTGTGTGTAGGGTTTGTTTTTGAAAGGTTGCAGAGCATCTAACAATCTAAAAAAAAATTGGTTTGATGTGATACTCTACTAAGGTTTCACCTTTTGCTTACCTAACTGATTTGGCTGTCAAGCTTTCTAGTGGCCATTGCAACTCTATGTAACCTCTCTGGGGAATGTTAAGTAAAGAGGGATAATATGGAAATCCAACTGTCTGGACGTGCTTCTATTCTTCCTCCTCTTTTCTGGTTTCGTATTTTCTGATACTTTCCTTTATCCTATCCCATTAGCAATACATGTAATTAATGAAAGGAGACATCAATCCATTATGAACTATGATGTGCGATGGGCCTCTCTCTTTTCTTCATTTGTACATGTTGCTGAAAGAAAAAAATGTGTTCTTAGATATTCTGTGTGGGAATGGGACTGATTAACATGGCTAACGATTCTGCATTTAACATCTGTATTTATTTTCCTTCCAGTGGGTTACGATAACAACCAACCCTAAATGGAATGATTATCAAGAGCAGTTCTGTTCATTAGTGTACATGTGCGCTGGTGCTAGATAAAATACATAATTCAATAGGTAATTCACACTTACTGGTCACTTTATTAGTACAGTTCTCGTCTTGGTTCTCATTGTTAATTCATTCCAAAAGGCTCATCGAGTACCAAACACGACTAGTACCAAGCACGTTTTTTCCAATAAGGAATACTGTAAATTGAATGAATCTGTTCCAGATCCTCCGAAAATCCACACTGTATAGGCCATTATATGCAATAATGGAGTTGTATTGTACAGATTCTCCCTGATTTACGATGGAGATATGTTCCGACAAATTCATCACAAGTTATCATGAACCGATGGGTTTAATACAGTGGTACCTTCTCGACTACCTTGGAACAAATTTGGTTCTTGGTGTATTTTGACTAGAAAAATTTGTCTTGTTTGCTCGGTACTCCGCACACTTGCTTAAACCTGTATGAGTCGAACTGCATGATTCATTTCAGCCGAAACTTGATTCATGATTCATGATCCTTACTCAGAGAAGATCTCCACTGTGTTTATTGTGTGCTTCTTTTTTATATACATAAACATTATTGTATTATTGGTGCAAATAAGTCTCCATGGATCTTAAAAAGGTTAGTTTATAACAGACAACTTAAAGCAAAACAGGAATTGAATGCTCCAGAACACAGGCTGAGCAGTTAGCTTTAACAGCTATGCCAACACCCTGAGTTCACCAATAGAGTAAGTGTTTTGCTTTTACTTTTCACATTCATTCCGTTAGTCACTAAATTTCATGAGATTTTTCAACATTTTATTATAAAATAAGCTTTGTGTTCATGATTTTGTGTTAATGATTAAACATTAACTTACTTATCATTACTTTTCATAGACTTTGCTATGATTAGTATAGAATGCTCTACCAAACACTTGTTAAACTTCTCAGTTCATGATACATGATATCATACATCTTACACAACTGGAACTGATTAATTCAATTTACATTATTCCTTATGTGAAAAATTTGATCAGTACTCATCGTTTTCGGTTCTCGAAAGACATTATGGAATGAATTAACGACAATAACTGAGGTACAAATGTATAGCAAACCTAAGACTACACTTTTAAATTGATTAATTTTTAATGAACAAACGGGGCACCACCGGATCGTTTGTGGACTGGTAGATCCGGAAACCAGTTGAAAAGAGAAAAGAGAAATTGATCAGTCTAGGTCTGAATAGTGAATTCAAAGTTATGTTTCTCGACCTTTGTTGAATGAAACTCTCACACCAGGCGGTAAATTCAAATGGTTATAACAAGTTTATTAACTACAAACAAGGCAATACCAACAGACTATCTGATGCAATAACATATGTATCACAGTATTAAAATCATAAAATGACGGTGAACATGTATATATATCACAGTATTAAAACCATGAGATGATGGCAAACGTACATATATCACAGTATTAAAATCAGAAAACGAGATGACTGTATGTGTAACTTATCGCACCGTAACAATTACCCAGAGTCGATGTTATGAACTAGTTTTTTACAACGTAGTGAGTTATTACTAAAACAAATTACGTTGAATGTGAATAGTATGGTAGAAACTACTTAGACATGGATGAGTCTACGTTGAAGCGTGGTTTAAGATAAAACGCAAGGTTTGAGAATCAGGGACCCAGATAAGCCACACCAGCGGTACTTGCCTGTTTGTCTGCGGGGGCTCACGCGAAGGAGATGTAACAAAACCGGGCTTCAGCCTGTCGTCACAAGTCTCACGGGAGAACGGCAGAGGTCTATCTTCAGATTTGATGACGACTGTTCGGTGGACTCCTGGATGATATCGGCTACTAGCCTTCGGCTCGTGTCGGCATGCGGCCCTTGGAGCCATGGATGTGTCGCGGGCCTTCGGTTTGGCTTTCTTCCCAGCTGTTGGTGGTCGGGGCCTCTGATGTTGACTTGCGGGCGTGCGACTCGGATTCTATCTTGGCCACAGATAAAGGTGGAGTCGAACGCATTCTAACACCACGAGCTTCAACAAAATCTTGGAAAACTTGTATTGTACGAGAATGGTAGAGCATGAAGTAGATCTTGGCTGGTTGGTCTTTTAACTATCTTCTAATTCGGCGATACCGAACTATTAAGACTGCTGGACACGAAAACTTAACAATAAAACGCAAAAACTTGAACAATAACAAACGAATAACAAAAAAGCTGACACAAAAGTTGCAACTTTAAAAGACACGAAAAATAAAATACTTAGACGAACAAAGAGAACAAAAGCACACAGACTCGAAGCTTAGCTTACCACGCGGTTGGCGCATGTTCCTTTGTATGTTCCGGATCGTGGGCAGCCGGAGGCGGGGGCATAAGGAGTTGCCCTGACTTAGCCAATGAAATGCCGACTCATCAGTAAATCCCTCCTATCGGGGTTGTGTCTTATCTCACCATATGAGCTACAGACATTCTAACTTGGATTAAATATATTCCTACATATCTAAGGTGATTAAAAGTAACACATAATAACCAAAAATCCTCAAAGTTACAAGTTTATTTGCAGAGCTTCGTTGTAAGGTTCAAATGATCAAAGGCACCTTGAATTGATAACCTAGAACATCGTTAAATCATTCTAACTACAGCACATACATTTGCAATTCCTTAAACAAATAATAATACGATCGATACAAGATGTAGGAAACAGTACATTCTAAATAACAACTTCATTTCTGTTCTTTATAAGTATGAATAAGTATTAAACCCGAACGATCGATACGTATAGATAAAACAGCTGTTATTTCTAATCATAACCATTAGTATAGCACAACTGGACCATATCACCTATAAAAATGATCACATAGTGGGTGAAAGATCCGGTCCAGATGGCCATTGGCATTCCGAAGTATCGTAAACTTTATGACTTGTGGAAGAGGGTAGAAGGAGAGACTGATACAACTATGACGCTACAAATGTATAGTCTATACTCTATCATAGCGGAGCCTATTACAAATTAGCACTTACATTAACCTACAGTTGGCCAAAATCATTAACATAAAGAAAAAATTATAATAAAGTGTTGAAAAATCTCTGATGTTGTAATGTGATGAGTAATGGATTTGAAAATGAAAAGTAAAAGCAAAACACTTACTCTATTGGTGACCGTGGTCAGGTAATATCAGGTCTACCTACCATTTACATGTAATTTGTAATTTGTCAGACACCCCCCACTGACAACACATCTATGACACCTAATGAGTGTTACTTAATGTGTGGTGCAGGTTTGAGTGCATCCGGTGTACCAGTATTGTTGGGTTTTTGTATACTTATTGGCCACATTATCAGTTAATATTTTACTTCACAGTAAACATACCAAGTCAATTTAAAACCAGTAGCGTCCTCTGAACATTTTAAGTACTATTGTAGAGGACAAAAACACAAGCTTGTAATAAAGATTAATATAGTGTCTAAGTGCATTCAACAAGCTGTTCCAGTGTGGGATGCCGTGGTGTCCGATGTACAGTCAGTAAGTGTATACCTACAAAGTACATGTATGATAGCCTGATGTTATTTGGCCATTGTATGGTACAGTAAGTACCAGTTAGGTCTTCTTAATTTTGTATTATGCATTTGTGTGTCCCAGCACACACGTGCCCTAATTATTCAAATTGCTCATAATAAGCACTTTCTTGATGGCTGTCTGTTATGCTAAGCCAAGGGAAAGCAGAAGGCAGTAATTAAAGATGGTAAATGCGTGGTTGTTAACCGTGTTAATCAGAACCATTCCCACTTGGTTTGTTCAGGAACACACTATCCTTTCTTTCAATGAAGAGAAGAATGAGGCCACGATAAGCCTGTGAGTGTGTGTGTGTGTGTGTGTGTGTGTGTGTGTGTGTGTGTGTGTGTGTGTGTGTGTGATCACTCGCAGATTGAATAACATTTATTATCTCGTTACAACTCTGCATTTCATGGTCTGGGATATATTAGCAGCAAACAGTTAGTTCTTAAAGTGATTTGGGTTGCAGGAGAAATTGGCAGACATAAATATCTAAGGGACTTTGACGCCAAAGAGTCAAATAGTTATAGCCACACAACTGAGTTGGAGAATATCTGTTAACCTTGGGCGTGTTAACAATGTTAACCAGGGGCATTTCTAGACTACTTGTCAGTTGTAGGGGCACAACGCCTGTTAAACACTAAATAGATTAAGGGACTTAACACAAGTGGGCATTACTCTGGCATGAATGAGAAGAAATTAGCTCTGATGTTGTATTAATTGCATTAACTAAACATATAGCTACGAGCTATCATTATCTTGCCTGCAGGGTGGCTGATTGTCTTTTAAATATTTGCAAATGTTCATTACTACATAAGAAAAAACGAAGGAAACTGGCTCAGACTGAAAGCGTTCTGGGGCGTTAAGGGAAATGTAGTGCCTGGATGGAATTTGTATGGTGTGTTTTGTAGTTCTGCTCAGCAATCCAGGACAAAATTGAGGTTTTACACCCATAATTTTAGTGGGGCACGTGGTCCACTAAAATGCTGCTGTTCATGTGAGCATCAGAACTGAACCTTGGAGCAATGGAAGGTCACCAGAGCCTATGAGTCGTGTTTTTCTCTTGGCAATGTCTGCTGGTAACCCTGGGTTATAGCATGCATGTGTATCAATTTGATAAGTGTCATCTACTGAAATATGGTTGTGGACCAGGTGGACGCAATGTTTTTGGATCATCACTGTGTATACAGTGGCTATAGACAGCCATAATACCCCTTTAGAATAGTAATTTTTTGTCTTACAACCTGAAATCAAAACTCGTTAAAATATTGTTTCCAGCTTTATTTACAAATTTTGCCTTCAAATAACATGAGAAAAAATGCTACTTTTCTGAAAATTAAGTGACCAATGAAAATTTACAGTAGTATTATGTGTTTTGTTTTTGTGGCATGTTTTGTGTTTAGGGACATTGTTGTGCTAAAAGATGAACCACCTGCACATCTAACGTTTAGCATTCGTCAGAACTGTTGCCACCACCATGCTTTCCAGATAAATTTGGTGTATTTTGGGTGGTGTGCTGTTTGGTTTTCGACAAACATAGTGGATTTCAGTCCAAAAGGTCAAGCTTGGTCCCATCTGACCACTCAACCTTTTGCCACATGGCATTAGAAACGCAAACAAGACTTAGTGTGGCACTGTTTCAGAAGAGGCTTTTTTCTTGCCACCCTGTTAAACAGGCCAGATTTTTGAGACACTAGTTAGATTCTCAAATGCACAGGTTAACCAACTTCAGGCAGTTTGGAATCATGATTTCACGTTATAAGTTGGTGGTGTCATACCCTTACCATTTCTTTTTAATGCTCTAAAAGCTACGAAGGTAAAATCTCAGAAATATTTAACTATAATTCTTCTAAATTGTGCCTTTCCACAACATTCCATGCATTTTACACTATGATGAATTTTTTATGTCACCATGCTGTGCTGGAAGCGAAGTCCTCAAAGAACAGCCAGTTTCATTCTGAAGTATTCAAAACCACTACAGTTGATGTCAGCTGGAGGGCAATTAGCCTTGCATGTCAGGTGATTGGTTATATTTCAGCAAATGTCTAAAGGTTGCTCTAAAGAGATAACTTCTTCAGACCAGGTATGTTACTAATTAAATTTTAATAGTTTATTAGGACAGTGGCTCGGTGGATAGCACTGTCGCCTCACAGCAAGAAGGTCCTGGGTTTAATCCCCAGATGGAGTGGTCTGTTTCCTTTCTGTATGGAGTCTGCATGTCCTCCGCGTGGGTTTACTCTGTGTACTCAGGTTTCCTCCCACAGTCCAAATATGTGTGTTAGGTGAATTGGTGTCTCTAAAGTCTATCTAGGGCGTGTGTATGAGTGTATGATGGACTGGTGCCCTGTCTAGGGTTGTTCCTGCCTTGCACCTTATGCCGCCAGCTTTCCCGCGACCCTGTTCAGGATAAAAAATTATTTAGATTATTTTTATGATGTTGAGGGTTATAATGTATGAATACAGCAATACAAAGATTTCTTTATTTTATTGTAATTGTCTTGATGTAAAGTGACAAATTGTAAGAATTTTGACAGGATATGATGAATTTCTATAGGCATTGTATATACCCAAAATATATTTTGTAAGTATGACGTAATAGCAGTAGTGTCAGCTGATAATGTTAGGATTACAGCAGATGACTGCTACTGGTATATATAAAATGCAAACTACTGATCTTCTCTGAATCTTTTAGCATCAGGTGTGTTGTAATTATAACAAATTATAGCATTACTGGAACAATCTGAACTTGCTCTTAGACTTTTCACCCATGTGAGAAGAAATTTAATGATGTTACGAAAGCATAGCTTTGCCACTTATTACAAATCATGATTAGTACTAAAGAAAGTTTCCTCCAGGTAATTTAGCTTCCTTGCACATCTCAGGAACATATGAGTCCAGGGTGTATTCCTGCCTTCAGTACAGTGTATCCAAGAAAGGCAAGGGAACCACCTTGAACCTGACCTGGGTAAAGCTTTGACTGATTACAGATTGTGTCAAATTTGAGACACAATCTGACCTCTTGGATGCACAAGTATCACTGCCATTTTTATATTTTGCAAAATATGTAGTTCCGGTATAATAAGAACTATATCATAAGTATCTGGGAATTAAAAGTTGTCTAGTTAAAGAGCAAATTTACCTAAAATTGCTCTAAAACTTAACAGAACATGACTTTCAGTTTACGTTATTTATTTGTCAAATGTATATTTCAAATTGGTGGTGCGGTAGCTCAGTGGGTAGCACCATCGCCACACAGCAAGAAGTTACTGGGTTCCGTCCCAGGTGGCGCAGCATGGATACTTTCTGTGTGGAGTCTGCATGTTCTCCCTGTGTCAGTGTGGGTTTTCTGTGGATTTTCTCCTGGTTAATTGGTGTCTCTAAATCACTCTTAGATTGTGATTGTGTGTATGAGTGTGTAAGTGCATGTGCTCTATGATGGACTGGTGCCCTGTCTAGGGTTGTTCCTGCCTTGTGCCCTATGCCGCCGTCTTTCCTGCGACATTGTCCAGGATTAAGCGGATAAAAAATGAATGCATTAATGACTGAACATTTCAAATGCATGTGCTTTGATCCCATAAGGATCATTAAAATGTCTCCACAAGGATTTTTTTGTTGTTGTTATTTTACAGAAACTGCTCCTTTCATTAAACAAAACAAACAAAAAAAAACAGAAGTGGTAGCAGTAGAAATTCCTTAAGGCTACTGAGATTATGGTTAGTTGTATGTATATCATTAATTATATGTACATCTAACTGTGGTAGCCTAGTGGTTAAGGGACTGGACTTTGGACTATGACTATAAAGGTTCAGGGTTAAAATCCTTGAGCAAGACCCTTAACCCACAATTGCTTGGATTGTAAGATTGTATAAAGTGTAAGTCAGTCTGGATAAGAGTGTCTGCTAAATGCTGTAAATGCAAATGCAAACTAGCTACAGTAATATCAGGTCAATGGAAAGTCCCTACAATGAGGGTAAAACTGTATGTGTGTCTGTCTGTCTGTCTGTCTGTGTGCCTGTCTGTGCATACAAAACACACACAAGCAGTGCAGCATCACATATAAAGAATGAACAGACACTTCTATACATTAATGTTTCTTTCTTTTGGTGGTTAGTTATTCAAAAAATGAATAGATTCATCATATATATGGTCTGTTGAAGTGGGTTTTCACAGCTGCAGTGTCAAATCTATTTATAATGATGAGAAGAACCAGTTTATTAGAAAAAAACACCCATGTACTTGTCAAAAAGAGAATGGATTACTTGAACCTTTTAATAGTTTTGCAGTTTTTTGCCAAGTCCTGATTCTGCCTAAACTGGTTTGAGATCAGACACTTGATTAACCCTCCATCTGTTTTTAATTTAGAACAAGCTGAATCCTCTAAATGTGACACCACCAATTCGAGCAGTGGACCAAGACAGAAATATCCAACCCCCATCAGACAGACCTGGCATTCTCTACTTCATTCTGGTTGGTGGGTATCAAGAACTCCAGGACTTCATCACTCTTTCTTAAAACCAATTTCAAATAGGGTTCATTAAAATGCAGCCATTTTGCTCATGTGCTCTCATCTGTTTCTTCTGTCATTTCTAGGCCAGCCATCAGTGTATCCAGAATTCTTCTCTTTAAACAGGACCACAGCTGAGCTCCGCCTCCTGAAACCAGTCCGAAGGGACCTGTACCAGAGTTTCAACCTTGTCATCAAGGTCATACACACTTCCACAAGTACACTCATGTCATTATTATAGTACTATTAAAGAGTATTGTTACGATTTGCATATACAAAGGCCAGGCAAACTGTGAAAGGAAAAAAGAAGGGACTTTAGGAGCCAACTGCAGTTAGATGGAAGTGGTAAACCAAAATATAACTTAAATAAGTATCAAAGTGTGTGTGTGGGTCGGGGGGATTTCACGCGCGCACACACACACGCACACAAAAAACGGAAATGAAGCTGCTCCTTTAATGGCAATAGCTGGGGGTTGAACCCTGCTCACACACGTCAGGGAGAAGGCTGTACCAGTGTGCCACTCCCAGGCGCAAGGTAAGCATGAGGACAAAAAAAAAAAAAAGGATTTAAACAGCAGACAAAAGCGTCAAACTCAAACAAAGGAAATGAGTGTAAAGTAATTAAATAAAGAAGGGGATAACAGAAGTACCAAAATGAATGTGCTGACGGTGGGTGTGGGGAATAAACAAAAAGAAAAGGAAAACACTTTTAAATACAGAGCAAACGCTCTCTCTCTCTGGCTGCACGTGCACAGAGCAGGCACCTCAGAAAAGGAGAGAGAGGGCGACACGTGGTATACGTGCTTTGAGGATTCCCACCATCCTCAAAGCTGGGCGAGGCAATTCACGGTACTCCGTACAGACCGAGCTTGAGACGGTCGCACAAAAGCGAGGAACGGGGCTGAACGCATTGCTGCGTTCCTCAGGCAATGGAAGCGTGAGTGGGATGAGATGTCTACCGCTCAGTTAAGGGGCTGATAAGCCCAGTAGGGAAGCAGTAGCAGTGAGGGCAAACGCTGGGAGCTCGCAGGGCCACAGCACGTGAGGCAGAAGCCGCCGAGGGAGATGGAGAGGCTGGGTGCACAAGAGTGAAGGTGAAATCTGTCCCTACACTATTTCCTATGCCCTGTTGTTTCCCTCTGGATCTCCTGATCCATACAAAGACTGAGCCCCTTGGCGGGCCCAGTCTACCATTTAGCCCTAACACCGCTCGAAACGGGGGGGATACAGCACGCCAGAGACGTGTGAGGTCGCCAGCAACGAACGCCACGATATGGAGATGGATGAGCTGTAGCTACACAACGCATTGTTTGCTAAAGTAAGACTGCGGAACGTTCTTAAATACCGGAGTGCACAGGTGTCGCAAATCTAATAATAAGCGCAGATTAAATCAGGCACAAGCGCCATCGCTGGTATGACGTCAGAATGTCCAAAAAGCCGTCACTGCCATCTAGCGTCGACTTGGGGGGGGATCCTAACAAGTATTGTGACTTGTACTACACCTTTTTTAAATTAACTATATTACGTAGAAAAAGTATGTGGACACACATTAATTCATTCATTTCATTCATTTTCATATCCGCTTAAGTGGATCAGGGTCGCGGGAAAGCCGGCACCTAGCTGGCAGCATAGGGCACAAGGCAGAAACAACCCTAGACTGGGTTCCAATCCATTATAAGGCACACGCATTCACACACTCGTACACACTCACTTTCTAAAGGGCACTTTGGACAGATCAATTAACCTGCATGTATTTGGAATGTGGAAAGAAACTGGATTACCCAGTTTCCCACGTGTACCCATGTGTACATGGGGAGAACATGCAAACTCCACACAGGTGGAATCTGAACTCAGGATCGAATCAGGGAAGCTGGAGCTGTGAGGTGACCGCAGTAACTGCGGCGCCACCATGCCTCCCCATGTGGACACCCATATCAAATCCAAAACCATGGTCAAATATGGAGATGGTCTCCTTTGCTGCTATGGGTTAGAAAGGTTCCTCTACATCTGACTTGGCTACTATTTTAATGGACTTCACTGTGTCACGCTGACACAAGAAAGGGTCTTCCTTGTGTTTGGAGCACATCATTCTCTATAGTGTCACTTTTTTATGCTTTGTCATTGCCTTTATTGGATCTAGGTCTAAACCACTTTCTGTTCAGACAGGTACTCTCTACTGACATCTGCAAATCCCAAAATCTTCTGCCTGACATTCAAATGGAATGGCATATCAATCCCAAGAATGTACTTAATCACCTCCAGAGTACAATTGCAGTGTGCTTGACATCAATCCAACCTAAGCCTGGCCTAGATTTGTCAATACATATTTTGATATATGTTTGGACGAGGAAACCCAGTCTACAAATCTCCCAACAAAGTCTCCCAACAAACACAAATCTTCTTTCAGAGGCACCTAATGAAGTTTTTTACCTGCAAATTTCAGCTCTCTGTGCTGCCTTTCTGCAGGCTTGTGTGTCCAGCTGCTTCACAGCTGAGATGTTGTTGATCCTAGATGTTTCAGCTACTCAGTAGCAGCTCTTACAGTTATCAGTGCTGCTCTGGTGGGTTAGATTGATGTACTGACTTGTTGGAAAAGTGGCATTTTGAGATATTGCCCCATTGACGGTAACTGAGCCCTGACACATTCTGTTGCCTTGTTGGTCTATGGAGAGTGCATGGCTGTATGCTCAGTTTTATTCAGCTGTTAACAATGGGTTGGCCTGAAAAGCTAATTAGAAAATGGTGTCCACATAATGTTACCTATGCAGTTTAATCCAATTTGCTTTAAGGTTATAATTAATCTTTATAATAACTATTATAATGATAATTATATAAGGTTATAATTATCCTTTATAATAACTATTACTATTGTATTATTGCGTTATTGCTATTAATTATTGATTTTTGCTATTGCAGCAATAATACACATTCACAACCACAAACTCATTCCGATAATTAGATGTTCCCTCTAATTAAATTGCATTACCTCTTAATGTCTCAGTCCAATGCTAATTGCAGTAGATTATGTAAACAACAATGCTTTGTATTGGAGTTATAATTCATCATTTGTTGAAAGTGGACTCTTATTATGTGCATGAATAGTGCTAGGGTTAAGTAGTGTAACAGAATTATTACTTCCAAATAAACAATCCAAATAACGTCCAAATAAGAGATGACATTATGAGAAGGTCATGGGAACAACAAAGTAACAGATTTTTTTTACTTAAGTAGGACTTGTTAGTAGCAGAGGGTGCCAGAATTTTAAAATGAAGGTGTGTGGATCATTTTGATTACCTTCCCTCCTTGCTCATTATTGATAGAGCTAAATGCTTATTACTCAGACCAGCACTTGTTCAAAAAGGTATAATATCACTGCTCATAAAGTGCGTATTAGCAGCTATGTGGAAATGCACATATGTGTTTCTTTATGGGACAGTGCATCGTACTGATATTTATGTCAATATTAATTCATGCTGTGAAATACTAAGAGAAAGCAAAGTGTTTGAAGCAGCCAGGAGGAAAGCACTGGTACAGAACTTAAGGCACAAGTATGCGAAAACAACTGCTAAACATGCATTCCAGTTAAGTGAAACATGTGGCTAGCTTCGGATTGAGAAACAATGGAAGAGAGACAGATGAGAGAGGCATAAAGCATATCACTGTTTTACACATACCTCATGCACAGCTCATTAAAAAAATTAATTGCTTGTGTTCTCACTGTAAAATTCTGCATGGTTGTGTTTAGTCTTTTGATGTAGCCAGAATATCTGTCCTGCATTGTTCTTTCAAATGTGAAACAGACTGGAAATAATGGATGAGGTTTTCTCTCAACTCAATTTGTCAATCATTTTGAAAAAAAAAAATAAATCATCATAACAAAACAAACAAAAAAAACCTTTTGTCTTTATCCTGATAATGCCTATAAGTAAACGATACTAGTGCTAACTGTTACAATGACTTTTAGGCAGTTGGTACAAATTTGTAACATCGGGGGTGGGGTGCTCCTGTCAGATATGACCGACATAGTAAATAACTGGGATTAAAAAATGTCCAATTAAAAATAATATTTAGACTTTAATGTTCAATATTGGATATAATGTTAGATACTATGTTAAACATTATCTATACTGAAAACACTGAACCTCAGTAAAATGACCTAGCGACCCCCCAGGACATGTCATTCATTATATCTGTCATTATATAATTTGATAACTATGCAAACAAGGTTGCATTATTGGAATGGAATTCAATAGTCTACTATATCCTTTGAGCGCAGCTGGCAGGTAATAAAAGGATTAAACAACGTGTTATGACCATTTTATTCACAATAGCATTTCAGAGGCATCAAGAGCTATAGAATAGCCTATTTATTTGTTTCCAAGCTTATGTAGTATATTTAAAAACAGACCCATTTTCAGTTTCAATTCGATTCAGACTTTTTCCACATCTGTAAAATAAAGTGTAAAATACAAGTTTCACGGAGATGTATGAATTCTAAAACGCTTCACTACTGCACTACCACTCAATGCTGATTTATTTTGCTGGTTTAAGTCTGGTTTATAGTTTCTTCATAACGTATGCTTTTTGGATACTTGATTACCACAAATAAATAAATAAATAATCCTCCTAATCAGAAGATTATGCTGAGTTATGGAAGAGAACTATACCAACTATAACCACATAAACAAAGGACACTATTATGTCTCAATAACAGCGTTCTTATGTAAAGACTCAAGGTCATAACAGTCAAATGCCCAACACTTCTAGCTATATGTGGGTCAAACCAGCCCTATGCTTCAAGTGTTAAATGGCATGGAATATGATTGGGATTATAACAAAGTATATATTATATATTATACTGCCAAAGTTGTCCCCACCTAAAGAAGACACACTGTTAAACTTTTACTCAGAATTACATTTATGACAAATATCCCCCTTTTAGAGCCCTTTCTTTCACATATGGAGGCCTCTCTCACTCATCCAACTACAACCAACTTCTTATTTAAAGGTGACATGTTAAACCTTAAATCTTAAAAGGTTAATACAGTTCCCTGTGGTCTTATTGAAATGTACTCTTTTCATCCTGTCTAAAATGTTTGTTTGAGAATGACAGTTTTGCGGGCAGTTCCTCTTATGTGCCGCTGCTCACCACCACCAAGTCCAACCACCCCTGAAAAAATAAATAAAAATAAAAATAAAAAACCCATATAGCATTATTGTTAGAAACTGCTGATATGCTGGGATTTTCACATATAGACATGACTAGGGTTTACAGGGAATGGTCTGAAAAGGAGGAAAGAGCAGAGCTCAGAGGAAAAGGACAGACTGATCGAGCTGATAGAAAGGCAACTCAAATAACCACTCATTACAGCCGAGGTATAATGTGCCATGACACAAAGCCTAAGTCTCAAATTGTTTTTTGAACATTACTATAAGTTCGCTGTACTCAAATGACCTATATAGTCACCAGCTAACTATCCAAATGAAAACATTTAGGATGTGGTGGAACAGGAGATTCAAATCATGGATGATTTTTGTTTGTTTGGTTGGTTTAATTAGTAGTTGGTTTAATGTCGCTTTCAGTATCAATTTCTATTAACGACAGACAAGTTACATCGATACACAATGTTACTTCGAACCTAGTCATGCATACTCAGATCGGGCCAATTTAGCATAATCAATTAATCTGATGCGTGGCGCCACCGTGCTGCCCTTATCATGGATGTGCAGCTGACAAAGCTGCACCAACAGTGTTATGCTGTCATGTTAATATTGATCAAAACCTCTGAGGAATGTTTCCATCACCTTGTTGAATCTATGCTTCGATGAATTAAGGAAGTTCTGAAGGCAAAAGGAATAAGCAAGGTGTACGTAATAAAGTGGCTAGTGAGTGTATGTATTTTCAGACCATATTTTGGGCTCTAAAAAGCTGTGTACCATGGTCCTGAAACAGTTATTTTGTGATTATTCAAGATAGAATGTACCTTTTATATGGATCTACATGAAACACCCAGTCAACCAAACTAATAACCCTCTTTGAAGCACACAAACATGGGTCTTCCTTTTTAAGGGACCAGAAACAGCTGTTAAATGTCAAATATTTACAAATGTGAAGATACAGTGGTACCTAGGTTCTCGACTGCCTCATGGGACGTAAAATGGTTAGTATTGACAACCACACGAAAAGAAGTGACTGAATCCTCCTGAACACAGGCTGCAGTTAGCATTAGTATCTATGATAGCACCCTGAGTTCACCAATAGAATAAGTGTTTTGCTTTTACTTTTCACTTTCAGTCAATTACTCACTAAATTACATGCGATTTTTCTTAAAAAATAAGCTTAGTGTTAACTATTTTGGCCAACTGTAGGTTAATGGAAGTTATAATGTTTAACAGTTAGACTATAGACTGTATTATCATGTCATCGGTTCATGTTACATTTAACCTATGATGAATTTTTCGGAACATATCCACATCGTTCATCAGGGAGCACCTGTACAATGCAACTCCATTAATGCATATAATGCCGTATATGATGTGGATTTTCTGGGGGTCTGGAACAGATTACATCAATTTACATTATTCCTTATTGGAAAAAATTTGCTCTGTACTCTGTACAAGCCTTCTGAAATGAATTAAGGACAAGAACCGAGGTACCACAGTACACCCATTAAGTGGATAGATTTTTAGCTTGGAAGATTTTATGAATGCCAATGATGTTCTTGCAGGATTATAAGTGTTTTGACTGCTGACATTCAGTAACTCTCCATAATAAACACATAGTATACCTCTATTCCAAAGAGTTTTTGTTTGTCTAGAACCCATTTCAGCAGTCTGTCTGGCCGTGATATGAATTCTATAGACCTGCAATAGTCACCTGTTGAATATGTCTGGTATACAGTGGGGCCATTTAGTCAGCCACTGATTGTGAAAGTTCTACTGAGAAAGATGAGAGAGGTCTGTAATTTTCATCATAGGAACACTTCATCTATGAGAGACAAAATGAGAAAAAAAATCCAGGAATAAATCTGTGGGAGCAACTGTAAGACATACAAGACCATTGATAATCTCCCTCGATCTGGGGCTCCACGCAAGATCTCATCCTGTGGGGTCAAAATGATCATGAGAACGATGAGCAAAAATCCCAGAACTACACGGAGTGACCTGATGAATGACCTGCAGAGAACTGGGACCAAAGTAAGAAAGGCTACCATCAGTAACACACTACACCGAGAGGGACTCAGATCCTGCAGTGCCAGCCGTGCCCCCTTGCTTAAGCCAGTACATGTCCAGGCCCATCTGAAGTTTGCCAGAGAACATATGTATGATCCAAAACAGAATTTGGAGAATATCATGTGATCAGATGAAACCAAAATAGAACTTTTGGGTAAAAAACTCAGCTCGTCATGTTTGGAGGAATAAAAATGCTGAGTTGCATCCCAAGAGCACCATACATACTGTAAAGCATGGGGGTGGAAACAAACTGCTTTGGGGCTGATTTTCTGCAAAGGGGACAGGACGACTGATCCGTGTTTAGGGAAGAATGAACGGGGCCATGTATCGTGAGATTTTAAGCCAAAACCTCCTTCCATCAGTGAGAGCATTGAAGATGGAATGTGGCTGGGTCTTCCAGCATGACAATGATCCCAAACACACTGCTTGGTCCATAAAAAGCATTTCAAGGTCCTGGAGTGGCCTAGCCAGTCTTCAGACCTCAACCATAATTTACAATTAAATTCTTTAAAACTCCTACAATGTGATTTCCTGATTTTTTTTCTCATTTTGTCTCTCATATTTGAAGTGTACCTATGATGAAAATTACAGACCTATCTCATCTTTCTAAGTAGGAGAACTTTCACAATCAGTGACTGACTAAATACTTTTTGCCCCACTGTAAATACTTGGCCCTGTTTTTCTTGATTGGAGCATAAATGGTTAGAGTGCACTTTATTTGATAGCTGTTCTGAGTTACTAAATACACCAACAATCTTTGAATAATTAGAAAATTAAGTAAAAAGCAAAAGCCAGAAAGAAATCCATAACCAGTGAGAGCCTGAGGAATGTTACACTGCCGATGACGATGTTACTGAGAGGGTCCATGGTGTGTTCAGAGGATGTGCTGTGTTTAAATTAGACCGGTGTGTGAGCTAATCCTTATGCAGCTCCTGATGGTGCTCATGGTGCAGGATCTCCCTCCTGCTGAGGTGCCCATAAGCTGCCTGTTTCATATGGAGATGGCTAGCTTCCCGGACACTGCCATCACATTGCATGCATTCCCCCTGCTGTGCTTGTTTGCTTATGTGCATGTATTTGTGAATAGGCCGAGCAGGATAATGGTCACCCTCTCCCTGCGTTTGCTGACTTGAGGATAGAGGTGTTGGATGAAAACAATCAGGCACCGTACTTCCAGAAGTCGACCTACCAGGGCTTCATCAGTGAGTCAGCACCTGTGGGTGGCACTGTGGCGAGCAGAGCTAACCTCACAGAACCCCTGGCCATCATCGCCCTGGATAATGACATAGAGGAGGTGTGTACATAGCTGTAGATACATAATAATCCAAGCAGAAACACTGGGGTTGTTTCATTTTGTGAGATGAAGTATGCATTACTGCAGCAGTTCTGGTATCAGTTGAATGATCACATTATGTCTGAATGTGTGTGTTGCAGCTCCTGCCCGGGGCTGTACCAGTAGGTATCAGGCTGAAATGAGTGCTGTGTGCTGTGTTTTTTTAATACCTTAATGTGTCATCTCCCCTCCTCCTGCTCGATTCACTCATGTTGTTCTAGTTGGTTCGTTTGGTTTGAGGTGGTACGTTGGTGAGTAAATAGCTCTCAAGAGGCTGCCATAATGCTACAAAATTTCATTAAGTGTGCAATTTCTCGCTGCTGAAAGGGATATACCACTAATTTCTCACAATTTTAGCATAATTCACTCATTAAGTTGTAGTCTTAAGAAGTCAGGCATGACCTCAAAACGAGAATACCTGTCTGGAGAGTATCTTTGTAAATGCTGCAATTGAATTATGGTAAATGCAAGCACAAACAAAGCTGTCCAGACTGACTTTCCTCCTTTAACTTACCTCCAGTTTCTTGTGGGCTGTGCGTGTTACATAAGCACATTGTTCACAATAACAGCAATGCAACATCTTGATCAGGTTGTCAGAAATGAAGGTTTCAGGAACAGGATAAATATTTGATTCAGTTCCATGTGTTGTTTCAATTCCTATACAGCGGTACCTCATTTCTCATTGTTAATTCGTTTCAGAAGGCTTGTCAAGAACCGAAAACAACAGATACCGAGCAATTTTTTCCCATAAGGTATAATGTAAATTGAACGAATTCCTTCCAGTCCCCCAGAAAATCCACACTGTATAAGGCATTATATCCATTAATGGAGTTGTTACTCATTTACAATGGGGATATGTTCCAACAAATCCATCATAAGTTAAATGTATCATGAACTGCAGAGTTTAACGTGTGTTTGGTAGAGCAGTCTATACTGTATCATAGTGGAACCTATGATAAGTAATGATAAGTAAGTTATTTTTACCTACATTAACCAAGAGTTGGCCAAAATAATTAACACACAGCTTATTTTATAATAAAGTGTTGAATTCCATGTAATTTAGTGAGTAATGGATTGAAAGTGAAAAGTAAAAGCGAAACTTGCTCTGTTGGTGAACTCAGGGTGTTAGCATAGTTGCTAAGCTAACTGCAGCCTGTGTTCTGGAGGATTCAGTTCTTAATTCCCTTTTGGTTGTTTCTTATAACTGACCTTTTTATAACCCATCGGGACTTATTTGCAATAAGAATACAGTACTGTAGATGTAAAAATTTAGAAAAACACGATAAACACAGCGGAGATTTTCTCTGAGCAATGGCTGTCATGAACCTGAATCACTGTCTGCTGAATTGTGAATCATGAATCACGAATTAGGTTTTGGCTGAAATGAGTTACTCGACTGATAAAAGTTTAAGCAAGTTCGCCAAGTACGGAGCAAACGACAAAAACCGAGACAAATTTTCTAGTCAAAATGCACATAGAACTGAATTTGACGAGTTCTGAGAACGGAGGTACCACTGTATTACTCATGAGTGACAGCAAACTACTTATGCAGATCCTAGTGTTGTAGGCCATTTCTATCAACATCAGATTTGCTCCACCTATAGGTCCTCGGTTGTGTCTGGCAGTAGCCACAGACAGCTGCGATTGACCTGTCGTTCAAATTTATCACCCGTCCTGAGAGTTCTTTTAAGACGACTATAAATTCTGGTTTAGTTGAGCAGTTTGTTGTCTGACTTTTTGTCAGACATTGTTTATGATTTCGGTCACTGTCCTTGTTCAAAGGTCTGGCTTTGTAAACGGCTGAAAACAAGGTTCTCGAGATGTGTATTCTGTTATAAGATCACATCTGGCTCCACAGAACTTATTGCTGCAAACGATCTACCATTAGTCCAGTTCACGTAACCAGTTGACTCATGGCAGTGATTTCCATTCAACCTTAGTTTTCTCTTTGAATTCACTGTAGAAGGGTACAAAATACATTTTAAAGACTAAGTTTTATAGTGCTTAATCACAGTCTCCTATCCAGACACACTGACTCATTTAATAAATACCACTTAGAGCGTCTCAACCATGAGGCAGTATGCCACACTGAATGAGATCATGAAGTGCTGAAGCATGTATAGCATCAAAATCGGCTGTCTTTGGGTTCAGCAGATGTACATGCATGTCTCTATTCATGGGGTACTTCATGGATAAAAAGGAACAGAACCTTTAGATCACTGTGCACAATGCCACACAGAGATGGTGTACGTGATGAAAAACAAAATGCTACTGGATTCTGGAATAGCTGAAATGTGTTCTCTGAGAAATCATGTTACACCTTCTGGCAGTCTAATAGACAAATCTGGGTTTGAAAGATACCAGGTGAACACATACTGTTGAATGCCTCCTGTCCACTGTTTCGCACCGAGTATGATTTGTTGCGCAAAAAACAATGCAATTTTTAAGGTAGTGGGACCTTCATACCAAGTGTGTTGCATTTTTTTTTTGTATAAACACTCTGAAAACTCCCTGGCTTCCTGGTTGCTAGTTTCCCTTCTCATAATGTGTCACGGGATATTTCACCGCGTCTTCTCCACATCGTCTACGTAAAAAAACAAAGTGAAGAATGGTGAGGGATGCTATAGGTTTTTTTGTGGGCATGAACAGACTAGAATGCATTTAGATAAACAAGAAAGCTTTATAGTCAGAGTATTGCTTGTCGTGTACACTCTTGTGCTATGCTACTAGCAGGATGAGCTGTTCTATCTGACAATGGAGCCCTGATTGATCAGCCTGGTTTTTACGCATCCGAACAATGCAGAAATTAGAACAGGCTCAGATTAAAAAATTGACACAGCATCGCGGTCTGTCAATTGTGGACTTGGTGTGAAGCCGGACTGTGGTGGCCTAGCGGTTAAGGTACTGGACTTTGGACCAAAAGGTCCAGGGTTCAAATCCCACCTCTGCCAAGCTGCCACTGTTGGGTCCTTGTCCTAGCCCACAATTGCTTGGATTGTAAGATTGCATCAATTGTAAGTCGCTCTGGATAAGGGCATCTGCTAAATAATGTAAATGTCAAAAGGAGACATTAATATACATGTGTTCCCTTTCAAAACTTTACGTGCGTTTATTTATTTATTCCTTTTTCATAAAAGTCAAATATACCTATGACCACAGCCACATTTAAAACCTTGGAAATGGAATGATGATTGTTAATCAACATCTATGTATTGAATATAAATAACTAAAAAGTGATTTCACATTTGACAAATTAACTAAATATTTGGAAACCATCAGTATGAAATGCATGTGTGCACTTGAGTGAAATGGAACAATTTTGTTTTCTGATATACATTGCTGACAAATTCCAAATAAAGATATTTATTTGCAGCAATGAAAAGAGGAGTTATTCACTATAAATGACAACTGGTCAAAATAACAAGGAAAACTCTTTGTTTTCAGATCTTGATTAATAATTCAAAATAATACAAATAAAACAAGTTTACTACCAAAATGATATTAATGTTTTAACTTTAAATTGAAATAAATACTTTAATTATAGATTTCATGTGTCTTGTACTTTTTCTCAGTAAATAAGATTTGGTTCAGGTGATCACCTAATCAGTACCTCATTAAGTTGTTTTGTTCGTTTAGTTATTTAGATATCACTTCAGCATCAAAGGCTATATTCATGACAGACACAAGGTTACATCAACACACTAGTCATGGGCCAATTTAGAGTAACTTGTCAACCTAATGCATGCTTTTAGAATGTGGGAGGAAACTGTAACACTTGGAGTAAACCCACATAGACACAGAGAGGACTCCGGTGGAGTTTGGGGTCAGGGTAAGTAGAATTAAGTAGAATGAGGTGTGTCAGTGTTGGAATTTACATTTACATTGACATTTACAGCATTTAGCAGACGCCCTTATCCAGAGCAATTGTGGGTTAAGGGCCTTGCTCAAGGACCCAACAGTGGTAGATTGGCAGAGGTGGGATTTGAACCCTGGGCCTTCTGATCCATAGTCCAGTACCTTACCCGCTAGGCTACCACAGTCCATGAATTCATCAGATATTGGAATGGAACTGCTGCTATACATGTTGATTTTAAGAAAATTCTGATGGGTATCTTAATTTTTCCAGAGCTGTATAATGAAGCATAGATTGACCTTTAACATTTCCAGCATTTAGCAGTCATCCCTTATCCAGAGCAACTTACAATTAAGCTGAGAAGTTGAGGATTAAAGGATTTGTTCTAGGGACCAAAGGTATCATCTTCTTGGAGCAAGGATTTGAATTCGCAAGCTAGTTTTTTTGTAATCTGTTTGGCCAAATCCATATTGTAAAACTGTCAAAAAACAGTTTCAAAGGCACTAGATACCAAACGTATAACCAGTTCATGTCATACCTTTCTGTGTGGTAGCTTTTAACAGCTTTGACCCACTTTATGTGGGTGCATTTTCAATTAAAACAATCTAAATGACTACACTTCTGTGGAAATCTGTGGAATTCCTTTTAAATAAATGCACTTTAACACACAACAGCACACTGTTCACTTTTAAACAGCTAGAAAGGGCATACTAGAGACGACCTGATAGAATTCTGTGTGTGTAGCAGCAGTGTGTTTTGAGTACCATAAATCTGACACTTCAGTGTAATTGTCTCCTATTGCCTGCAACATTCCTTTGATGTTGACAGACACATCTCTCTAAAACACCCCATTTATCGTATGAGCTGTGCTTTCAATCTCTGTATTGCTAACACTCTTGAACACTGACAGGTTCACTTTTAAACTGTTTAATCTATTTTAAACCATAGAGCTTCTCACATCCACTGTTCTCTTGCTCAGTGATTTTCGATCTTTCTTTCCCGTCTCTGGCTCTGATTAGTGAGTGTGGTTAAGCATTTAAAAGGAAACTGATGGGCTTGACTGATTAATCAATAAGGGAACTAATGTGGACGTTTAATAAACAAACTGACCACACAGACAAGGCTACACCATCGTTACCACTGAAGTTACCACCGAAGTTCTGTGTTTGATTTAATACCTTAGAGTGTGCAAATATCTTTAACTTTTCCTTTTGAAATGTGCTACTTGCTCTCTGATTTATTCTGTATTTCTTATGTACGGTGTCCTGAAGAGTCACATCACAACCACATTTAAAAAGCAAACAAAAGTCAAGAACGCAACAGCATTAAGCATTAACACAAACAGAAACATGGAAAAAACATTTACAAAAATGCTGAATTTACTTCTCACACCGGAAGTGCTCCAGGTCACTGGAGGCGTCAATTTTCATCTGAAAGATATGCAATGAGTGAATGACTTCCATGACTGGTGTTTGTCAATACAAGAATGCAAAGTTTATACTTGCAGTATGGACTGCTTTTCTACTGAACAGCATCAGAATAACTGGAAAAAAAATTTATAACTGGAGTTGTTTTCCAGAAAGATAAATATTGCTATGATTCCTTATATAATACCATACTGGGATGGTATTGTAGAGAATGTTCCTTGGCAGAAGGTGTGGTGTTTGCCTACTTTCCAACAAAGTGAGAAATAGAAGTTTTATTTTTATTATTTTTATTGTGATTATGAAAAGGTTAATGAAGGAAAATGTTTTATAATAAATCTTTTATTAATGAAGGGAAATAAATGTTTTATTCTTATTAGCTAAATACCATATTCATATATGTAAATTTATTGGAAACAAACCTTTCTTTCCTGCTTTAAAAAATGAACTTAATCAGTACATGGTCTCTACACTTTTCAGAAAATCTTAAAGCTAAGAAGACTTTTTCATTGCTTGTGTTTTTATTTTTATTATTGTTATTTCATTTATTTATTTATGTATTTTTTGTATTTTAAATGAAAAAAAAATAAAAACTTGGTAGTACAGACTTGGCAAGTTTGAGTTATGAGTGCAGACTCCCGAGGATGCATACAGTCATTCTGCAATTGGAATAGCAGCATACTTGACACAGTGCCATATGCCAGTGACACATAGCAATTCTCTCTAGCTGTACGTTTGTCGAATTTTTTAACTTATTTGTTAATCTGTCTACCCATTTATATGAAGAGTTGACAGTTTGTACACCTACATAAAAACTTAGCACAATGGTGAATCAGATATTCTACTTCAAATTGAATAGATTAATCTACATGCATATAACAAACTGTTCGCATTTAAGTATAAATTAGAAACCTTCCTAAACATAAGCAAGCACCAAACATGTCAGGTTTTAGAAGGTAATTTAATTCTGGATTTCAACAATTCATATCAGACAATTCATATTTAGAATACAGGTTGAATAAATAAAAATATGATAATTATAATTAAAAAAACAAAAACAATAAAAATAGCCTATAATGGAAAATAAATGCAATAATAATGTTCCGTCACAACTCTTAAAACATCTGAGCAAATTTTTATGTAGGCTCTGTCTTGATAAACTGACTACATAGTTGAATTTTAAACAACTACATTATCACCTAAAAGTATTATAACTTTATTCCGTAACACAACAACAGTAGTAATTTGAAAATTATACACCCAGAGCTGTTGTGGGGGCCAGAGATGTCGGGGTCTTCTGAGATGACATCCAGATATGTAAGTACAGACAAGGACAGGAATGTCAAGTATGTAATTGAGAGTGAACAGATTAACTAATCTTGGTAGCGATTCTGTAGGAAATCATTCACTCGTTGCATATCTTTTAGATTTAAAATGACGCCTCTAGTGGCCAGGAGCACCTTCGGTGTGATAAGTAAATGCTTTATTTTTGTAAATGTTTTTCGTTATGGTTAATGCTGCTGTGTTCCGCTTAAATGCATTTGTGTTCTTGACTTTTGTTGTGTTTTCACCAAATGGAGCATTTTTGGAAATGTTGTTGAGGTCTGTTTATGTTGTGTGTGTTTCCTTAATGTATTTGTGTTCTGAATTAATGCTGTTGCGTTCTCGACTTTTGTTGCTTTGTAAATGCGGCTGTGATGTGACTCTACAGGCCACCGTACTTATGCATGTTCCTTGAGCTTGTAGTGGTGTTGTGTGTTTTTAAGAGTTTCAATATTTAAGCCCTGATTTACTATGAGACACATACAAACAGCCTTTAAATGAAGTTTTGTGTGTACTATTTGCCATGCTGGGATTTCAAACAGAGTGAAGTCCCACAAAAATATGAAGACTGAAAATATTTTTAAATCAGTATTTCTCTCCTAAATGTTAAACATCTTTATAGATTATTGATTAAATCTGTATCAATTATTGTTACAAATAGCATTTGATACTGTATAAAAGTATTGTGATTATTTTTATAGTATTTCATATTTACAATAATATTTAATGTGTTTTAATAAATAATATATCTTAAATAAATAAAATAAAATGAATTTATCCATGAATAAATCCAATGTGCACAAGAGGAGAATTGTTAAATAATTTTGTGTTTGTATTGAGTTAGACATCCACATTTATATAATGAAAAATTACAGTGTAAATGCATAACATTAAAACAAGCTAAATGCATAGTAGTATGAAATGCTGGTCTTTGAGGCTTTGCAGACCGAAGCCAAATACCATTTAGAAAATGTTGCCAGTTTAGAAAAATGTGTTTTAAATGGCTGCTTTTCTCGTAGTCTTTCTCACCACAACGACTCAGTTGTGAAAAATGTGAACTCAATTTGTACCTTCCTCTCATTTATAATAATTTACACAGAAAATCAGCACTCTTGAATCACTTTGCATTTGCAAAACCCTGTATTTTGCACAATTTGGGAGAAGTGGCACAAACTACAAATTCAGCAGTCATACTAAAATGCAATTCTCTGTGCTGCATGCAAGTCAGAGACTGAGCATCCGCCAAGTATTTTTTTTCCTCTCTTTTTTCCTAAAGACCAAAGACCCACAGGTGAAGATGACACTGAGCAACTACAACACCATATTTTCCATCACTCCATCTGGAATCACACGTTACCTCACGTTGCTCAGACCTGTGGACAGAGAGATGCAGATGAACTACACATTCACGGTACAAATCCATTCCCATATTCACATGTGATAAGTCGCATTCTGAAGCTGTGATGCAGTTCTGTGAGCATTATGTGATGATAGCAATGACTGTTTTTCCATCTGTGAGCATTCTTATTTTGTTGCTTTGACAAAATCAGTGTTTTAGTCTAACAGCAAATCAGCATGGGATAAATTGCTCAAAAGAGCAAGACAAGCAATTTAACAAGGACTGAAAGGTGTTTGGGCAATTTAAGGAAGAATACTGGTTTTTCGAATGGTGCTGACTTCTGAAGATTCATCCCTGCTGACCTTAATG